>QHHH01000195.1:0-52535 GCA_004367485.1 Fusarium citri
GGGGGAACGAAGGGGCAGGGGAGCGGGTATTTGAACCAAGATTGCGGTATGGGGATGAGAACAAGGTATGATTTGAAGTGGATAACAGAAAATGGACAATTGGGCCATGGGTAATGAGCTGGTAGACGGGATGGCAGACCAGGTAGGTGCTCGAACCAGCGGATGGGAACCAGGAGTACGAGGCTTGTCTGGCAGTTGAGCGGGCGCGACCAGGGTTCAACTAGAGCGAAATGCTGTAGAGTGAGGGAGGGGGTTTGTGGGAAATGGGCATGGATATTAGGAGAGTGGTGCAAGTGCGCAAGTCCGTGACGATATCCATGTCGCAGAAGTTCAAGGAGTATAAATCATTCTGAGATGAAGACAAGAGCGGTGACATTGACATAGTCAAATATCCCAGAGATGAGCGTTCGCAAGCTAACATTGCAGAAAATGCCTAACGTGAGGAACTCTCTCCTGCAAACTCGCAAGTCAAACAGCAAGCAAAACCTGCCAGCAGGATTCAGGACCAATGGGTGGGGTGTGAATAGTATGAACAGAGACGAGACTGAATGAAAGGCCGACAGACCAAGTGGGGTGGCGTGGGTGCGGAAGCTCAAGGCCAGCTTCAAGAACCAGAAAAGAACACTGCATCCATGCATCCACCCGGCCAAAACCTCGACCCATCCGTCAATCAGAAAAAAAGGGGACGGAGGGGTGACAACAGGCTGAGTGTGAGGGTAAGTGTGAGGGTAGGGAACGACGGTACCCGCAAGTCGAGGTACTGTTGCGTAGCGTGTGTCGGGAAGCCAAGCAGATGTCTCCGGGGAGGACAACGCATGGAAGAAACGTGACAGGGGTCGGCTGGGTTTGATTAAGTGGCCAATGGTCGCCTCACCAAGGCGCCCAGAAAGGAGCAGCTGCCCAATAGGGAACACCAGAGCCGGGGCTAGTCAACGGGCCAGGTATACGCCGGGATTGGCTTTTACCTGGTGATCCTATTTTGGCCAC
Organism: Fusarium citri; assembly: GCA_004367485.1. Taxonomy (NCBI): domain Eukaryota; kingdom Fungi; phylum Ascomycota; class Sordariomycetes; order Hypocreales; family Nectriaceae; genus Fusarium; species Fusarium citri. The sequence continues at coordinate 988 of QHHH01000195.1, forward strand.
AGGCGGTGTGGGTAACGCTTCTTAACCGTTGTCTCCCATGGGCTTATCCCAAAGTAAGGTCCCTGGCTCGCGTTGGCCCGCCCCCAAAATGGCACTTGAGCTTTAACTCGACTGACACACAACGGTCACTGAGTGCGTGAACGATGGTGTACAGAGTCCCGTCCGGCTCTAGGTACCTGCAGTGTACCGTATGTCGAAGCGTGAGATCTCGCGCGCGCTCGACGTCTTCCAGATGTAGAACCCTGCTTGCTCTAGAACGGCTGCTTGCTTGTGTCGGTTCCCTCACTCAACGTTCACCAATTCTATCGTGTTCGGAAGAAAGTGCCACGGAGTACAGCGGAGGCAGTATAGCTGAGGCGGTGTCCAGTACGGATAACCTCATTCGCATCACCCCTTCAGTTGTCTTCTCGACATTGGAAAACTCATCAGTATTCTCCAACGAGCCACGCCCGGAACTCTGAATCAGAGGGGCAGACCAGCATCTGCAGCCCAGTGCCCCACTAAGGGAGACAGCGCCACCGATACAGTCAATATCCACCAAGGATAGTGCGGTCAGGGTTTGCCAAGCTTTCGCTGTTCAGATGCCCTTGGTCGCGTATATTGTCCTTAGAGGAATAAGACGTTCCTCAGCTGAGTTAAGCGTCCTCCTCGGCGCCTTTCTCAGGCATCATCCACCGGCTGCTGGTCCGCGCAGCCGCGGCGCGTCATTGACGAGATTTGGGCTGTTTGGTGTGGGACATCATTGGCAGCCTGACACTTGCATTTCCTTCGCCAGCCTCGCGTCCGTCGAGTGGATGTGCGTCGACCTCTGCCCTAGGTGGCGTTTTCTGTGGTACCTGGAAAACCAAAACTTAATGTTCTCCAACGGCTGCGGGAGGCTGTTGTAACTGTATCTGCGCAGTCCCGTTTGGCATTCTTCGTGGCTTTGTCGGCGTTTGTGGTTCTCCCAGGACGGTGTGGCTAGTGTATACGATGCCGCTGGCCGTGGATATCGACCGATACCGAATAGAGTGTACTGCAACGGCCCACCATTGGTCTTCATCTGTTCAATTTTCGGGGTTTTGGCCTAAGCATCTGTGTAGCTGGTCGACCCGGTCACCCCTCTCCCCTGTTCCCTGTTCCCTGTTCCCTGCGGGCTCCCCGGTCATGGTGAAACAGAAGACACCCTCGTCCACCTTGGGACTCCTGAGCTGGTCAAGCTTGCGACAGGCATATGCGCGGATATGTCGAAGCTGGTATTCCCGGGACCTTCCAGCAATACAGACAGCCTTCACTTGAGGCTGGTGCTACTAGGGCACGCCAAACGCGTTCATAGCCGCGACGCGTTTGACAACGATGTTTGTGCTGGGATTTTGGGCGTCTCTGCTTGTGTGTTCAAGCACTTTGGTATGACCAGTCTTCACATAGCGCGAAAGGATAACATAAATATTAGAGACTGTACTTACAGGGTGTAATCCGGGCTCCTGTTTGAACCCGCCTGGAACCTGACGATTTGCAGACATGTTGATAGTCATGAGGAAGACGTCGAGATTTCTGCCAGCCGTCAACGTTAGCAACTTGTCTTGGGCGCAAGTGCGAGATAGGCCAACGCACGTCGCCTGCGCTACAGGGATCTTCGTTGTCGCGTAGAATCAAATGTGGCGTGATTCTTGAGTCTGTAACAGCAGCACTCAGTGCTTCAGAAGATATCCCGCCAACCCAACACTTGTTTGGGGATGCAGGTCTCGAATTTTGCGTGAAATTGCAAGGAAAGCCTGTGTACAGGAAGTGACTTACTTGACTGACTGATGTCGAAAGCAACGCGCTGATAATTGTTGTTGACTAGTTCAGATCATGAACTAGGATGGCAAGAGAAGACGGTTGGTTGTCTGGTGGTCTTGATGGTAGAAGTTAGTATGAGGGTGATGACGAGTTTTAATAAACCGTTTATCGTCTGTTGTCACATTATTAAAAACGCAGCAGAGCAGACGGGTGACATGGCTGTCTCCTTAGAGGTGCAGTAGCTGCTAGCATCCATATGATACTAGCGATCCTCTGCGGGTCTCAATTTCGTGAGGGAGGGGAAAAAAACGGTTTGGGCCTAAAGACGGAAGATAACCGCGACCTGAGATTTTTTCCTGCTCACCACGAACGGAGAGGAGGGACGCAATCACCAGTTCACATACCTGAACACTGGTAGTTAAAATATTCTAACCGGAGGCTGCGAAGCTTCGCGCAAGTGGCACGCAATCAATTGGAATAATCTTTGTTGGTATCGCCTTTCCACGTGCTGGTTCCGAAAGAGCGGATCCCTGTCAGACTTTGGAGTTTAAAGCAAGATATGGCGCGGTGCCAGGAAGTCGGGTTGATATGACAGGCTGCGTGCGTGGATGCAAAGAAGGATATGCAGATTGATTTCTGTTGCACATAATCTCTTGTTAGCTCAGGAATTGTTTGTGATTTGCTTTGGGAATTCTTCGCATGTCCCTCGAGATCACGTACCAGACTTTGATAATAGCGACACCTGCAACTGTCAAAGCACTGTAGGTACTAAGGTACCGATGTGTATATGCAGCAATGGATATAATGTAAAAGTGGGTGCGTTTGTACAGTAGGGACTGTATGAAGAAATCCGGTACAGGCAATTTCAGAAAGGGCCAGAGCGTTCCAGCTGCGGCAAGGTGTTTGTTTAAGAGAACGGGCAATAACAAGAATTCAAGGCAGCGCGGCCCTGCAAGATATACTGCCCCAGCTCCATGCGCCAACGTCTCTGTGGCTTTAGTCATACCAGGCAAGGAGACACGAGAACCCTGACTTCCATTGGTTTGGGCCTGGCTGGCAGGTGCCATCTGGGATTTGGCAGTGACTTCTAATAATTGCTGGGGAACTATCCGTAACTCCCCGCGCAGCAATTACATTAGCCGAGCAGGTATACGGTATAATGACGCAAATTACGAGTGGCAGTTGATTGCCAAATCCACTATGATGAGGGCCAATTCAGGGAACACAGAGCGATTGAAACTGATGAGGAGGATGAGCAAGCCTCCAAGCCAAGATTGAGAGCCGCAGCAAGACAGTTTACGATATCCAGATGGCGGGCTGCACTACGATAGGCTAATTGATGCCTGCCTTCAAGGTTGACATGACGGACCGGGACCGTTAGCACAGTACAGTAAAACGCTGTGAGCTTCGCCGGCGAGGGTAGTGCTAGTGGTGGGTGGGACTATAGGCCGCCTCCAGCTGTCAAAGACATTTTTGGTCGGCGCTAATTCTAGCTGGTCCACGCGGGAAATAAAGTGCAGGCAGGGTCTGACCAACCGCCCAGCCGCCCTAGCTCTGGGCTTCGTAGGTGCGAACAAAACGAATCCATCTACGCTATCCGTACGTTTACTGGCAAATGAGTTACCCAACGCCTTTATTATTACTTACTCTGGTCGCGTCAATGATTACAGTGCATACCTACCTCGGTTCATGTACGCCTGTCTGCAGAGATCTGGTCTAGATGGCCCGGTGTGAAGACAGACAGTGGAGATCGGGTCGATCGTGTGATGTTGAGCAGGACGATCAGTGCTCAGGTACAAGGTCAATCACCTTACTCACGATTATCTCTTTTTGATGCTGTACATAATGCAGGATTGTTTGATAGATCTCCAGGCAGCCCTGATTTCTGGGGAACACAAGCGTGTGCGGCAAATAATTCGAGTACAGGGGCCTCCAGTGCCGCGCATGTGTAGCAAGGTTTTGTTAACTGCTGTACTGCAGATCGATGATCTGTATATCGTAGCACGACTATATTGTACCAAGGCGCCCGTCAGCATACATAGGAGACGCAACCTATATGGTCAGAAACCCATAAGAAGATTACCTATCAATATTTTGTCGGGGTGTTCGCGATCGTCCCATGGCCCATACTATAAGCTTAGGTAGGGTGTTATGTACTGCTCATAAGCATATCCCTTGTTGTTGTGCTTGGGTTCTCCTTCTAGAGGCCTTCTCTGAACATTCTTTGGGGTACCAGGGGGCCTGGCTAACACTCGTTCTGCTAGGGCGGTGTTTGGAGGTGAGCCCTCGTGGCGAGTCCCTGTTTTTCCTTTACATCCGCCTAGGTACCTAGGGACGCGGGAGTACGTGCAGATGACATGGAAGCCACATCCCAGATTTGGTAAGGGTGCCAAGGGCAGGGTCATATCCATATTTTGACGTAGGGTAAGCGAAAAAAGTTAGCTACCCAGACTTGAGTGGTAGCTAATAGAAACACAAAAGGGTACCTGTTAACGAGGCTTTAAACGATATTGTTTACTCACTACAAAGCAGTAGTGTGTTGGTTTGAAACTCCAACCCGAGCATATTGTCTGCCTACCTGTTTACAAATGCGCAAGACAATATCTAGAAGCAATGGGTTCGTGTGTGGCTCGTTTTGCAACCACCAGTTCATACCCTAGACAGGCAAAAATTTCAAGTATGGGCAGCCGATTATTTCCTTTAGGACCGTGGCAGATGGCTATAATTACAAAATAAGCGACACCAAGAGAGACCGGTTCTGTTCTTTGAACCACAGACATTTACTAGCGGCCAATACTTTTTTATAACATCAAATGACCATATCCTTCCTATTGACAGGGAAGCTTGGCTTGAGGGGTTTAGGTTCAACGGTCAACGGTCAACGGTCAACGGTCAACCTTAAGACACCATCGTTGCCAAACCTGGTATGGATGTTTGACCTGGATGCTGGATACTGGGAGCGGGAGACCAGGGTTACCACGGGTGGTCCGTCAACTCGGGGAGGTGGAGTTGGAGGGGAGGGGAAGAAAGGGGAGCTCAAAAGGAAACCCCCTTGCCAGAGCCCACGGCAATGGATAACCCATGACAGTTCAACCAGCCCAGCAGGGAAGGCGTACATGTGGTATGTACAATAGGTAGGTAGGCAGGTAGAGCTTAAAGACTGGCTTCAAAGTGCCACGAGGCAAGGTACAATGGATACCTAAGTACCTACTAACCTACCTCATAAGGTAAGTGAGGTGCCTGGGGAACCGATTTATCGGGTTGACAATTGGAGACCGAATTGACTGCAGTGAACTACGAGTCAACTACCTCTGATTGTTGTTGGCGACGCAAAACAGTATTGATGGAAAATTAATTAATTATCACAAAGCCGAAACCAGACAGCTAAGCGATGTTGCGAGATGACAACCCAAGGGCCACCAACACCAAAATCAAATTCCCAAGTATCCACCTAATGTCCAATCATCATGAACTATCCATACAAATTAATATAGCTCAGTATTCTGGTTTAGTCTAAATGCCCCTCCCAATATCCGTACAATATCACTTTGCAGCAGCACGAAATGCCCAAATTACCTACTATCTTATTCATGGGTAGGTCGTATTCGCGCCTGCTCCATTGCACAGAGCTCACCGCGAAATACAGAGCACAAATGTACGGTACTACAGGTGATGCGAGCACGGCATGTACGAAGTCCGTGCAACGGCAGCGAGGAGATATGCAGCGAGTGTTAACAACTACGGCGACAGCGACAGCGACAGCGACGGGGATGGCGGTGAGTTTTTTTTGCATCTCTAGTGACAGGTACGGATACACGTTAGGTACTTGGACAGGTACTTTTAGAGTTGCTGTTGCTCCCGGTGCCTTAGCTATCCGACGACGTGGGGCCAAGAACTGGCACCATTATACTCTGTACGGATACAGTACAGTAAAAGTAAAACCTTGCCTTACGAGAAAGGATGCCGCCTTAGCTGCCTGCCAAATCTCAACAGAGTTTAATGGCTCGTTGCTGGTTTTGGCTGGTGGCTTTACACTCTGACAACGGCTTAATTACAAGGAAGGATCCCCCCACTCAAGGCAAAGTGGTGGCTTGAGCATGTGCCGCACTTGGACAGCCTCCCGCGCCTTGTTCCTGACTCAAACATCAAGGTTTTCTTAACATCAATATCATCGTCATCGTCATTAAAAATTCACCTGCTCAATCAACGCTAGGTCAGCCTTGTCTATTTGGACTGGTCTTTGACAGTTTATGGCTGTCTCTTACTCCGCACCTTGAACGAGTTCTGTCAAAAGAATATGTGCTTTCATATGGCCACGGGACGGGTCACTTTCCCCTTCATCATGTACTGTACAGAGTACACAGCTCTAGTTCCGCATTTCGAACTTGTCAGCGCCTGAACGCTCTGCTTCATGTACTTTACTGTACGGATACTATGTACTGTCCTGTACTGGCTAAGCGTCCCGATGCTTGATGCAGTGCGGGTGGGGAGTGGTGTAAGGATTGAGGGACTTCTGCAGTGATGGTGTGTATGCAAGTCCTTGATCCGCAAAAGCTACATCCTAACTTGGATCTGTTAATTTTAGGATGCCGCCTAGTCACCCAAACGCCAAACTTGTCAACACCTCATTTCCCATCTCATGCGCGGCTGACAACCCGTCGTCACCAACCTCGCTGCTTCGGTCGTGTTACTGTACAGGTCGATGTCGAGTCCGTGGGCCTAGGGACCTTCTCACTTTGCTCTAGTGGCACTTACTCTTTGCTGCTGATGGTGCAATGTGCTGATTCGGGCGGCCCCATATCTTCTCCTATGGTATCATAATCCATTGCTACGGATATGTACATGCTATCAGGAGCAAGTTGTGCTTATTCGTGTCGCAGCCTTTTGCTGCTGATGATGCAGGAAACAGCACATCGACAGTCACCGTCACTGGAGTTGTATTGCCCACTGTCCTCCGAGGCACAGCCGAAGCATAACAGGATATTACTACAATCGAATGCATGTTAACTTCATGCCGAGTTCATTTCTCAGAACTGGAGCATCCTGCGTACAGTACTGGCAATTGTTCATGGTGCAGCAAATGCCCATGGTAGTGGTTGCCCACCACACACCCGCGTCTTCTTCAGCCGCCGAGTACTATAACAGCTTCAGAAGCCTGCGCTTTTGCCTGTTATTTTCACCAGATTCTGCCAGGGCCACCCACAGATCCACGATCTTTTCGCCTTCATCCGCCATGAGACGCCATGGGCATGACCGCTGCCTGTCAACATGCACAAGGCTGTCACAGACCCTGCTCGGCACTACCATCCATGGAGATGTACGATCATGGGCATGCTGTGCTGTGCCTAGTTGTGACCGCAACCTGACCCACGAGTCTCTTCGACGATGTTCAGATCTATCCTCGCAGCCCTACCGTTGAAGATCTACCTGGGTTCAAGGCTTAAACCTCATCCTAGCACAAACCCTCGGAATTTAACAATCTGATTCTGGATACCACACGTCAACTGCGCGAGTGCTGTGGCAGATTGACACGATGGCTGCTTAATACGTTGTGGCAAGCATAGCATTATGCTTATAGTTTGGCAAAGGACTCTACTTCAGCACCCATACGCCTAACGCACGCCCCAGACTAATTGGTAGTCGCATTTATCATTCGCTTCCCATAATTTCCCATGATATACGATCAGTCCAACAAGAGCCGTACCGCGTCGCACCCTACCAAATCTATCTGACGAGTCTCTGTGCCTTCAATCTCTCTAACTACAGCAACATCCTTCGATCCACCACTGGAATGTCGGTCAGGGATGCGAGCCCACTCTTAACTCAAGCAGCTCCGTACTGTACAGTACCAGCCGTTGTGGGACACTTCGTGTCCCTGACTGGACAAGCTCCGCCATTTCCAGGCACAGCCAGGATGGGAAGAAGGGGTGCGGCCGCCATTCCCCGGACCAGGGGGCTGTATTCAAAAGACTAATTGGAATATGACCGGCAAGGGGTTCCGCTTCCACGGTGGCTCTTGATAGAAGTGATACATATGTACATACATATTGACTCCTTTGGGCTTCTACGGTAAACTTCTGAACGGTCTTGACTACGTAGCCGAGCTGATGCTCCAGCTTGTCTGGCTGGCTCGCTTCCTATTCACCAGTTTAACTGCCGGTATTGCCCAAGGATCCACAAGCGCTTAAAAAAAGAAATTGCCCGTGCTTCGATTGATATCCGCCCCAAGAGAACATACAGCATGATCAGGCCGCCTCGGTTTAGGTTCACCCATCCTATGTTGGTTCGGTTGCGAGGTACGTAATCGTCTCAGCAATCTATACTTGTTTGATTGAGGTGAGGTTGTTGGAAGAATGAGTAGGTGGTATCAGCTCTTCCGATCCTTCGAGCCCATGAAACCACCTTACGCACGCGGTGCTCGCAGCCAACAGTGTTAGCACCAATCCATGACCTCACATACTACAGCCTATCTTGACTCTTTAATACGGCGCCATGCACTCTCACTCAGTATGCCACTGGATACGCTCACTTTACGATTGAGCTATATAGTTCTAAACAGGAATAACTACGCAGTTCCACGACAACCCCCCAGCTGGTTGTTTGTATTTCGATTGACGCGTGCTTCTGAAGGTTCTGCGCGATGATAGGCTTTTAGACACGCACTGGTTTGACATGATCGTGCAGTTTATGCAAACAACTATGCAGAATCACTCTTCTGCAGCATTATAGTCTCATCGACCCGAAGCTAACAGGGGCATGCGTATCTTCTGTTAGTCGGAAGCTTTTGACAGTACGCTACCTTGAAACGTGACTGTACTCCCAGAATGCAAGTGCACACATCGTCTAATCATCCCCCTAACTCTCTACAATCTAAGTTCAGTTGGTACTCTATATTCGAGGTGAGTCCAAGTCTAGAACCAAGTTGCGCCTCAAGAGTAATTGGTTAGTATTAAGAGAAGATGAATGCAGATGCCTTGTATTTGGTACGCTCGCAATCTTTTTCGGTGTTAGTTAAGAGCACTCCCTGGTCATTATGGTCAGTATGATATCTTATAAAGAAATACCACATTGGACGCGTTCACAGTTTGCACACATGCATTATCCTGACGTCGAACGGCACTTTGTGTTTTAGCCCGAATCTTACAGACCAACAAATGACTGAAAAGGATTCCTGGTCTCAATATATTCTACGATATCGTGAAGAGAGGCAGGCCCAAGGTCGATGTTGGAAATGCATCAAATCCATGACATTGTCTCTAAAGCCTAGAAGGAAGAAGCAACGTAGGCACATCGGAACGCCTCTATTCACCTACAGTACAGTATATCCATGGGCCGTTCACCGTATGTAAATAAACTACGTACATGTAGAGAAAAGGGGTTTATGTATTGTTACAGACTAAATCATACTCGATAGGGTGGATTTTTAGACATGTCTCCATCCTCTCTCGCCGCCACAGTCAAGCCAGAGATCGGCGGTTGGGCGTCACTCCATCTCAACCAGACGTGGCTGCTAGTTAACTTAGGTTACTATTCTTGGTGACGGGTTGGCAAACAAACTCTGATGGCTTGAACGATACAGTACCAGCCTGGAACATCGCGACTCGTGGCATGATACCGGTACTGTACTGTAGCTTTTGGTCAAAGTCTTTTTTTACTTTGACCAAGCCCTGATCACCTCTTATTAGAACCGTAGTTGATACTTGAAACGCGTACATTCCTGACCACGGCTTCTAGCAACCCACCATCCGTCTCATCTTGATTCAACATCGGACAGAACATGACACAAAGAACGCCTCGTACTAGTCGCTGGTCACTTGGGTAAAAAAAAAAAAACACCATTGCTAGATACGGAAACTCAGCGGAGATAACACAAGTTTAAGAGCTGTCCACGCCAAGCTGGCCATTATTACAATCCAGCTACTACTGTAGCAATGGTCACAAGACCTGGGTTTTGTTTTCATGCCTGCCTGGTGCACTGTATGATGGCCTCATGCGAGTACTCGAAGGAAAGATTAGCGAGCTAAATCGAATGGGAGGCGGGAGCATGTCTCGACTTCATTCCTTAAACTGCTTCTACCCGTAATGCTAACGATATCAGGACACTGGCGCGCATTATTCCACCCATGGCCAGACAACATTTGTCCAGAATCGAGCGATCGCTCCTCTGTTGTTTAGAAATGTCGTACAACACCTCAGCCTAGACTCAAGGCCGGCAGCCGTGATTTGCCTACTAATAATCACCGAGGCAAGTTTCTGGCACCTCCCATACTGAGGAGAGGACACGGCCAGAGGAATGAGAATTGCGGCAGCCAGCATGAGATGGACGACGAACCTTCCCGCGCCAGGTCTAGGTTACCTCTTCAATCATGCTACTGCGGGCACTGGCATCGGTCAAAACGTTTGCCACAAGGCTTTTGTACCTTTGTGAAAGCCGAGTCCCAAGATGGTTGTGCCCTGGAGGTCTTCCTGTCATCGAGACAACTGGCGACCTGCAAATCTTATACTACAATTTTGTATGGGCTAGGAGCTGTACTCAAAAAATTCGAAAGCATAAGCACCCAGATTTACATACCTAGTTAGATTTGTCACTTGGCCTTGCTTGCGACCTATCAAAGTGCAGTTCACAGATCATCCTGAACCCGACATGAGCAAAAAATAGACACAGCACATGTGTACCCTACGATCCTCCTCAACGAAGTAAACCGTTAGTTGCTGCTAGTGCATCATTGCGTGTAAACCGCTCAGCCTTCATCACATCTTAGCTCCATCTCATCACCGGTTTGCCACCGTAGACACCCAACATGGAACTGTTGCTACCCAACTTTTGACATATGAATCATTTCGGTGGCCTTCATTTAAGCTTCAAACTCAAAGGAAGCACCAGGCTGTCTATCAAGATTCCCTTGCTCTAAATACCCACGCCCTGGGAGCTACAAGTATTCACCAGTCACTGTGGGATAGAGAAGCAGCCAATACTGAGTAAGAAATATCGTTTGAGCCGAATCTTATTTTGTTTCTTTTTATGTATCCAAAAATGCCTCGCTAAACCGCTCAGTCCATGCTTATGGTATATGTTTGATATAAAATCGAGAATGTATCCACTGAAAGTATTCGATGCAAAGCCTCAAATCCTGGAGAGAAAGAAGCCGCCCATGACAATATAGGTCCTTTGTACTTGCTTGGCCGTTAAGTTAAGCCTCGAGAACAGGCTCGCGCTCGCGGTGGCTGCGATGGTGATGGTGATGATGGTCAGAATCCCTTGACCTCGTGTCGTACTCTTCCTCATCTCGGTGTCGCCTGCGCCTTTCTCGATCCCGATCTTTATCTTCGTAGTCTGATGAGTCATCTTCACGATGACGGCGATGGCGATGATGCCTTTTTCTGTCATCATCCTCCCTGTCACGATCCGTGTCACCACCATCTTCGTCACGGCGACGTCTCTCTGTATACGCGATTAGTGCATACTATGATAGATGTAGGGATCTAAGCCTGGAACCTACCACGCAGGACTTGTGTCGCTGAGGCATATGCCTGGATTTCCTCCTTGCTGAGCACTCGCAGCACGATTACAAAATCATCTCTAACCTCGAACCTCTCCTTGCCGATAGTTAAAGCCTCGGGATTGACAACCTTGCGGCTGATCTTGGTCCATTTTGCACCTGCGGGTGCTTCTCTAGCCTTCTTGTCTTCCTTGTGAGGTGCAACACCTTCGCGGATGGGGTTTGGCTCTTCCGGGAAGCTAACTTTGGGCTGTTTCAAGATACCCTTCAGAGGTTTCTCGTCCTTCTTGTCACGAGGGGGCGATACAACCCGGACTTGCTTATCATCCAGAGAAGTCTGTTGCAGCTCACGGCCACGAACTTCCTCACCAGGAGGAGTGGAGGGTTTTGAATCAGATGGGGAATGATGTTCTCTAGATGGCCGGGTGTCGGTCACGTTTCTAGATTCCCCCGAAGGCGAGGAGGAGGTCGATGTGATTTCAGCTACGACGGGAGACTCCTTTTCTTTCTCCTTATCAGTAGCATTCAAGGCAGCGAGCTGGTCTTTGAGCTGCCTCAAATCAGATGTATCGTTAGGGTTAAAAGCATTGGAGTCGTGACGTCTTCGCGTCGACTTTTTACCTTCGTCCGAGTCCGAGGCTGAAACGACCGCCTCGCCACTCTTATGAGAGTCCCCAGGTCGGCGACTTGTGTCTCTGGACCCATGGTCCTGATCACGTTGTCGCGAGTGGTCCCGCTGTCGCGATCGATCCCGTTCCAGGTTTCGTGGGCGTTCGCTCTTCATTGAGTCTCGCCGCCTGTCGCGATCTCGCTCACGCTCGCGTTCGTCATCAGAACCCTTGCGTCTGCTCGCCTCCTTCTCGCGCTTATCGTCGTCTTTGATGGCAGGGACGAGTCCCACTGCAGTCGCAGCGATGCCCAGGCCAGTAGCCACCTTATCGCGAAATCGCGTACGCTCCTTTTCCTCATCGTCGCTGCCCTTCTTACTCTCACGTCTCTCACGACGGGGCTCCTTTGAATCGATACGGCTCCGGCGACGATCATCGCGCTCGTAATCAGTTTCGCGCGGTAAATCTTCATCCGACCGCTTCTTGGGTTCTTGGCGACGTTCGCGGCGGTCATCGTGTTCATCGGCAAGATCAGTTCGAATACCAAAACCACGGGAAGTGACTCGATCATCATGAAAATATGGGGTTTCGTATGAGCGCTCCGGCTCATAAGCACGCTCAAGCTCCGGCTCTTCACGAAACTCTCGCATTTTTCTTTCGTCCTCTCGACTGCGGTAGTAGTCATCATGATGCGAAGAACGGGGTGGTCCCTCCTGATAAAGCGACACTGGCCGAGGCCGTCTTGTCGTCTCGGTAGTGGCGACGAGAGGGACATCCTGTTTTGTCGAAACAGGTTCTGGTGTTTTGGAGGGCATCGGAGCGTAGTCACGGGGGCTTTCGTATCCTCTGATCTTATCGAATCCACGAGTGCTAGGTGGAGGGCCTCCTCGGTTATCGTATTGTCGACTGGTCGAGGCGCTACTTGTGTTTGTGGTTATATAATTGCGACTCAAGTCGGGGCTCGTATCAACGTTAAGTGTCCGCTGATCCGCGTTATAGTTGATGTTAGGACGATAGTATCCACGGTCGAGACTCTCACGTCTCCGTGTCCTTGTCGGAGCTGAGTGATCGAGATCATAACGAACCAATTCCCCGGCATTGGTGTACTGGTATCCGTCGTCTCCATAATCGACGTTGTTGGAGCTTTGGCGTGGGTTGTTCTGGTAGATAGCGGATTGACGGCTGTTGCGGTAAGGGTCATCGCGCAACAAGCTGTTGCTGCGTTCCCTGCTACTGCGACCATAGCTGTCGGTGCCCGACTGTTCGGCATAGGAGCGGGCTGTGCTGCGTGAACGTATAGATGAGGCAGGCTGTGTATAGAACTGCCCATCGCTCGACCGGTAATCATCCCGCATGGGACTTCCGGGACGAGCGTTGGAAGAATGAGAACTGGTACCATTAGCACGGTCCTTCTGGGTGGTCATAACAATAACCGGTGGTCGACTCGTGGAATCGAGAGTGGAGGACCTCTGCGTGCGAGTGACATCTCGAGTGGTCGGCCTGTGTGATCGAGGATCCTGGGTAACGGCGTACGTGCGGGTCGTGGTGTTGGGAGTTGGCGTAGTGGAAGTGGTTGTAACGTATCCTCGTGGGGTCGTTGAGACAGGTTGTTGTTGACGGGTAGAAGTCGGCATGACATGCATATCACCAGCATACAGAGAAGTATAGCCAATGCTCGACGGCAGAGAAGTCCTCGCGTGGTTCGAGAATGTAGCCGCTCGCCCAGAGGACGGGTAGCTGCGATAACGGTCCGTCATGATGACGTGGGGCACTAGGATCGAAAGGCCAAAATGGTTCCTCAAGTCGTCAGGCTATGCGTATTGCTGGAAGCCGACGGTGCGTGAGGTTCGGAGTCACGAAATCTGGGTCGAGTCGTGGGAAACGTTGGACAAAACGTGACGCTGTGTAGAAGAGCGGTAGCGTTGGGGCGCCAGGCGTTGAAATGAGTGGAGGGCAGCAGTGGTGTAAGTGGTGCAGCGGTGGAATGACGGCAGTTTCCTATGAAGCCAAGGCCACGTGAGGAGGGGTCGAACTTGGTCGGTCCTTGTCAGCGTAGACCAGCAATGACAGTATTAACACCTGGTAGCAATAACGGCAGGTTCAGGGTTTGTATGCTGGTTAAACGACGACTCAAGTTCGAATACCCACGAGTGATCTACTTTTCGTACGTAGAACACTTGTTGGGTAGATCGCAATTGGTGTTGTTGATAATTAGACAAGCTCTGGCTTTGTCACCAAGATGACGCCGGGTTCGACAAGTCACCACAAGAATAATGGTGACACTACCTCGTAAGATAGTTACTCAATGACAGAGGCAAACAAGGGGTTCCTGTGATTTCTGCAACAAGGGAGATGGTTGAACTCGTTTGCTCGGTTTGCTTGTGGTTGGTTGTGTCTGAATAGTGTGTTCCTTCCCACTAATTCCTAGCCAGTCAGTTTGGATATCAGAACAGAGCAGCGACTTGACTCACAGAGTTTTCAAAGGGAGTTGACAGACTGACTGACAGGGTGTCCAATCTGAACAGTCGACTTTTTCTTTGTTCTACTCGGTGCGCGTGTTCTTCTTGTACGAGGGTCCACCACCAAAAAGGTGGTCGGTCGAGGTGGGGTGAGGGGCAATAGGTAGGTATCAGAAGAACAAAAAGTACCAAATTAGGTATGAAGAGATTGGAAACCCGTTTAGAAAGAGAGAATGGGGGAGAAGATGGCAGAAGAGGCAGTTGGCGATGTTTTGTCAGAAGCCAATTTTTCTCACCTCCAAGGGACCCCCGACAAGTCAAACGATTCGAAGACAAACAATATGATCCGTTATTGCAGCTAGTGGTTATTTGCCGACGGTAGAATCCCAACGTCTTTGGTATGGGTATCAGTATCAGTCGAGTGATGGGATTGCCGATGACGATCGATGCGGTGGCGTGGAGAAGGAAACCCGACTACTGTACAGACGTAGACTAGGTAGACTACATATGTAAGCTAGCAGCTAGGCACTAAGATAGAAGCTGGCGTCAGTCAAGGTCACCATGAAACGGTTATTCAGAAAGACGTGTGGATACAGTAGCAGCTGCTGCAGCAGTCTCGGTAAGAAGCAGGGAGAACGTCACCCACCAGGATGCAGTTGTCAGTGGCCAGGCAGTGTGTACAGACTAGGTACTAAAGAATAAACTACTGTACAGTACAGGGTCCATCCGACCCTTGGGTGAGATTGGATGTAATAGTACCTTTGCCTGCAGTGAAGATTGGACAATGCATGCAATGCAGCAAACTTGTCTTGCTGAATCTCACTCAATGTCGGGTGCCATCAATAAGTCGGTATGCAATTGGCTGGTTCCCGGTTATTTAATTGCAATTCTGTTCCGTCGTTCTTGTATGGATGGTATGGATCGTGTTGTCGTCTCAACACCAAGAACTGGATTGATTCCCAAGGATATCCCGCCGTGTTTGAGCGGAGCTGGCTTAGCCTCGCTGATTTTTACTTTTTAATTACTTTTACCGGGCTTGCTAACTCGAATAAGTGATGGAACGTTTGAATGTACATACTTTCCGTAAGGTACCTAGGTAGGTAGGTACCTGGTAGCATTGACGGCGCCTACCGAACAATGAAGCTTGGAGCCCAAAAAACTTAGAAGGCCAAGCCCAACACAAGAACAAACAACCTTGACCCCAGGCTCGGGCTCGGGCCCGGGTCTTGGGCTTCGGATAGGTTCAGTGGGGCGAGCTGGATGTGTCGGGTCTGTGTTAATCGTCCGCTTGGTGACACTGACTGATGGCCCATGGGTCTGTGATGGTTGTGTTGTGGTGGGGATGGAGTTGTCAGGCTTCGATGCCAGGGCAGGGTCAGGGACCTCTTGAACCCTTGATTTTGAGACAAATACTATGGTAGCTTGAGACCCAAGACCCAAGACCCAAGACCCAAGTGGACTGTCAGACCTGAGCTAGAACCGTTGGCTCTGTGCTGCTTCTTGAATCGTGAGGCTCTGCGACTAGACTAACGTTATGTCTCGTACCGTACTCGTACTTTTCTATTTTTTTTGGGGGCCCGGGCAGTAACGTTGGCTTCGGCGTTAACGTTAGCTGGTGTCAACGCCTCAATAGGATGGATGGATGGTGGTGTTGTTTGGTGCCTGGGCAATGACGTCTCCTCGCTCAAGCGAATCCGGGCAGTTTCCACTGCTATTTTTGAAACTCGGTTATCTTTTTTTTGTGGCGAATATCCGTACAGTACTGGACTGACATTGAGTGTTGCCTATCCGTAGACTACATGTGTGCAGAAAGGAATGACTGGCAATGGCCAAAATAATTAAGTTTCTCAATTTGTACATCTGCAATCAATGTTTCGTTGCTGAGGATAAACTCATGGCTAAACTGAAGGACTTGTCTCTTCTCCTAGGATTGTCGATGAGAGGTGAAATAGGAACAGATGGGACGTCAGCAAGGTACACTGCTGACCATCGATCCTGATTTAGGTAGGTAGGAAAGAGATCCATTAGAGAGATACCTAGATAGGTAAGTAAACGACTACGTCGTCGTTTCGTGTTGAATCATGCTCCGTCTTATTTGGTCAACCTATTCTTGTTTCAAAGCGCTGGCCTTTCGGTGAGAGAGAGAAAGTGAACTGAAGGAACCTGCAATGGCAATGACAACCATATCAATTCATGCCATACATAAATGTACAGTATCATCGTGAGTCTTTGTCACCCAATCAATCAACAAATAACTCGCGACACAATACAGTTGTACCCAGCCGCCCTTTGCAACCAACAGTCATCCATCCATCCAATCATGAGTATCCTATTGTAGGTATTCCAGTAATTCGACGGGTACAGAAACTTTGTTTGTTGTCCTGTCATTGCATAAGCTAGAGGAACGGCCCGCACTTGGATTTTCAGCTCAATCCTCTACGACGACAAGTATCAGAGGCAAAAGGCTACGTGAGACATGTCAGTGTCTTGTTATAGGGTAGTAGTAAGAGGTTTTCACCGAATTGACTCCATAACATGGATACCCACTGTACGAATCCCTTCTGTCGACAAGGAATACCCAACTGTTGTACGGATACAATACAATGGGAAACACCATATGTGCGTTCTTGTCCCATCCGTCCTATGCATCCAAGATGTGGGTTCTTAAGCACGTACCTACCTACCTACCTAGGTAGTTGACAAGTGACAGATAATTGTGGGATCTAGATAGCCTCACCTTTCAAACCTTGGATGACAGCTTTTTGTTGTTCCCTACTATTAGCTCGTGCGAGTCCATTTCGCTTACACGCATTGATCCCCTTGCGAGCCTGCCTGGACGCAGATACCTTTAACTAATACAGTACGGACCAATCTCACAGCCAACCTTTGTTATAGCCTTCAAGTCCGATACCAAATCAATACGGATACTTGGTGCAATAACTGCTCACTACCCACCAGAAGGAAGCATTCTAACCTAACATCAGGTGCATCGGCAGCACCCCTAGTCCTTGATCAACGCCTAAACATGACCTCCACCACATCAAGATCCGAGCGAATATCCAAGCCGATCCACAACTCCAGGATACTTCCTACATAAGAAACTTGATTTTCACTGTATTGAACCGATCTGGAAAGGCTTGGTATGAAGAATTGGCTCGGCGATTGAAGAAGGCGAACCCTAGTTCTGTTTGACCAGGAACATCCCCGTAGCTTATACCTGGAGAATCCAATTCACAAAAAGACTCTGTCGAACCATTGAGCGGTCGAGCGGCTGCGGGTAACTACTTGCTGACATCTGTCACCTTTGACGATGAGATCACTCTCTCATCGCTCTGGGACAAAACTATCACCTTTTCAGAGGGTGTGGCATACTCACATGTTTGCCATCACTGTTGGACCACCAAAAGCAGTAGCTAGGTACCTTAGGACCTAAGGTAGTAACTTGGATACATAGCAGTCTAACAATCACATATTGTGTCTGTCATCGCCTTCACCTGCGACCAGACGAGTGATGCCAAATCACAAATAAGCTTAGCTAGTCACTTTCTCCGTAATGTGGCACCGAGAATAGGAAAAAGAAAAACAACCATATTCGACCTGGAGGTCTTGCTTGGGCATCCATCTGGCCCAAACAGCGCTGATCTTTCTGTCTACGTTCTCGCGCCATGAAGAGAACTGTCCAGCGTGACACATCAGCCCTCAGCCCACAGGAGGACTAGGCTGAGAATAGCTGAATATTCCGTTGGTATGCTCAGAGGCCGACGATGGTACATACAGTTCCGACGACTGTTATGTGGGACGTGGGACGGAACTTACCTTATGTGCATGTTGGAGGCACGATCATCGATCAGCGATTCTTGTAAGTTGCGCATCAGGAACCAGGATGAAACATCTGCTTGTTGTTGCAATCCATGTTCCATAATGCTCAGCGGTGAAGCTTTACTTGTTTGTCGAGGCGCACATAATTGAAATAACATTCTTGCGATCCCATCCCGTTAATTGTATCTTTGATCTACCATCTTTCCTACAAGGAGATACGACGACAACCCACCCACACGTGACCGAAGATGACAGTTTTGTTAGCTAATCGAGACTTGCTTGCGTGATGACAATTCCGGTATACTTTATTCAGAACATAGAATATCATCCAGGTACTATAATGACGCCTGGAGAATGAAGTGACACAGCCTCTCAATGTGCATAACATAACTCCCGCTTAAGCCAGTGCACCCATAGGGTCCCAAGGAGGCAGGATGATGGCCTCCTTCTTCAGGACGTCTTTGACCTCTTTGCTGCAGAATCGGGGATCAACAACAGCCTGGTAAACAAACTCATCCAGCCAAGCGTCACTCATAACGAACCAGCCCTTATCGCCCGCAGCAGCCCCCCAGCTATTCTGCACCCTCCAGCGGACAGGCTTCCCCGTCTCATCGTCAAGGTGAACAGCTGTCAGCACCATGGCATGTGTCATCTGGCTCTCCTTTGTCGTCAGTCGCTGTGCCTTACTCATACCGAGCAAGCTGGTATTGAAGCCAAGTTCGTAGTTGAAGAGGCCAAGATCCATGATACCCGATTTAGAATCACTAAACTTCCCAACGTCGCTGCCGAAGAAAATGGGAAGACCGGCCTTGAGCATCTTGATGCAGGTTTGCTTGAGAGTATCGATATCGACGTTGACATAGCTGACTCCACGTCCACCGACAATGTTTCCAAGTCGCGAGACTGAGAGTAGCGAGAGCGGCTCGTGACGAGGGTCATGCACAAGTGAGATCATACTCTCGATTGTAGTAGATGTGATCCGGAACTCGGAGCTGTATATGTTCTTGGCGAACTCTTTAGGAGTGGCCCTGAGTTCATGAGCCTTTCCGTTCTTGTCATTGTACTGCCAAACGAAAGCCTCCTCGGGGCTAGGTGGTGGCCCGAGGAGGAGAGTCATGATAAGAGAGATCTCACGCATCATCTTGTCCTTGACTGACGAAAGTGTCGTAGCAGACACACCTGTCTGGGAGTTGACCAGTCCTCTTAGCTTAAGAGCGAACTCGCGAAGCTTAGTCTTGATGACGTTGTTGAGAACACCGGAGCTTTGAGCATTCCATGTATCTGGGTACAGGGTCTGAGGCACGATACCATACTTCTCGACGAGATTGTAAACCATATCCCACTGGCCACCATCTGAGACGATGTCGCCTAGTAGATTTTGAACAAGGCGGCCTTCGAGGTCTTCCCCAGCAGTATCGATAATCTGTTCAAGAAACCAGTTTGACTTCTCAAGTTTGTCCCAGTAGAAGAGATATTGCTGTGACAGCTCGAAACTCTCGAGATCATATCGCTTCATTATGGCCACACGGAAAACGTTTGTGGAGGCAAAGAGCCAGCAGCGACCGCTTGAACGTTGGTTTGTGATAGGGTCACCTTCGAATGGGATCTTGACGTTGAATATCTGCTGGTCCGCGATTTTGGTAGGCAATGAAGTTAGGACCTGTCTTGGGTTGGCTGAGCTCAGCGCGGTGAGGGCAAGTCTTCCTAGCAGTCAGTAGTGAGCTGGTGCTGTTTTAGTAGTAGAGTCTCACTTATTCTTGGGATCCTTAAGAACGGAAGCCTGCCATGATTCAAGCACATCAATCGAGAGGCCCTGTGCGTCTCGAATGAGAGGCTCTAGGGGAGCTTTTTCGGTGTTGTTACTGATCTCGACGAACTCTTCATCATCCTGCATTTGAAGACTGTGAAGACGCTCAGAGACAGTCTTCTCATGAAGTGTTGGCTTAGATGGTTGGGCGCCCATGATGAAATGCCAGTTCAGGGTAGGTGTGGCAAGTAGTGGTTGTAAGACACAGGAATGAGAATAAGTTAGAAATAAATACCCTCAAAGAAAAGAAACTCTCTATGTAACCCAGAGTTGTCACGCGCTCTCTTATCAATCATGCCTAGGTAAGCTTGCGTGTAAGAGAGGCTAATGGGTCCTACCATCCATCCGTCTTGGGCTAGGTTTCATAACGCGGGGAAGCAAGCACCTTGATGGGAAAGGCAATACCGACATGAGGGAGGAGTTGCTAAATAAGAAGCCGAAGAAAACAGTATATCACCCAGCAGGTGGAAGAAGTGGTAATAGTTTGAACGAACAGCTAATGAATAACAAGACAAACGGTTAAACCAACGGATTGAGAAGAACAATATAGGGTAACTACTTATTGAAGATATCGGGACTTCGACAAATGGTGTCCGGGCATGGTTAGCTTGACAAAGCAAGAGGGGAAACTTGACAGATCAGTGATGCGGGCAGACAAGCACAGCTGTTCAAAAACCGATAGCATAATAGACAGGACATCTCGGGGCATCAAGGCGAGGCGCGGATCAATGAATAATGTAGATGCGGAATCAATTGTCAATTACTATGGTTCATGTACAGAACCCTCCCATCTACGCAAAAGACTCCAATATTTCCAGCTGACCAATATGATTTATCCAATCTCGACACATAAACAAAACTCGAACCATCTTAACACAACAAATCCCCTATGAAAACTTGACATTGTACAGGTGAGGTCCGAGACAGCCCAGACCCGCTCCTCATCACGAGGTGAAGCTGGTGGCTCTGGCCCTTCGCTCAATTAGGCATTGGGAAGTAGTCGCATTGCAAACGGCTGCCCGTCTTCAGAAAACAGTTGAACACGCTTACAGGCGAGAGCCGTGGATGACCTTCATGTCAACAGCGAGCTCACGACCACCGTCGTTAAGGACAAGGACGCGAACGGAGCCACGGCCAGACTCGAAAGCGCTGTGGAGGCGAGAGTAGAGGTTGGACTGGTCAATGACAGGGAGACCCTGCTTGACATCGCCAGTCTCAGTCATGGCGACAATCTGACCCTCCTGCATGTCGAGGACACGGTACTGCTTGAAGACAGGGCCGAGCATGGACTGAACGACAACACTGGGGGCAGGGTTGGAGATGAAAGAGGACTCCTCGTGAAGCTGCTTGGAGAAGAGGTCGACACCGAGGTAGCGGTACTGACCGGTAGCAGAGGAGGTAGAGATGCGGATGACCTGGCAGGGACGGCCCTGGAGCATCAGGAAATCACCCAGACGGATGTGGTGGCATGGGATGCTGACGGTGTTGGCAACACAGTCAGCGGAGGGGCGAGGACCCTCGTGAATGTCGACCTCGATAGAGCGGCCGCCCTTGTCACCGAGCTTGTGCATGCCGCCGGAGCGCATGGAGTTGAAGTGACCTGGCAACTGTTAGTTTCTACTCAAGCAGACGAAAAGGCTCAATAGGTGCCCGGATAGAGAGAATTGTACTGACCGTCGTCGTCGTAGTAACCCATCTTGGACTTGTTGCCTGGCTTGGAAGCTTCGACGGTTTCTTCGGTAAATCTCACGTCCTTCTTGTAAGATGGACGAGAAACGGGATTGTCAACGGTGAAGTTGTTGACTTGGGTTGTCTTGGTGTCTCGGTACTGAGGCTGGGAAGAGCGGGCGTCAACGGTGAAGTTGTTGATCTCAGTCTTCTCAGATGTGTTGTACTGAGGTCGGGAAGATCGTGCGTCAACGGTGAAGTTGTTGAACTCGGTCTTCTCGGTGTGTTGGTACTGAGGGCGAGAGGAACGTCCGTCAACAGTGAAGTTGTTGAACTCGGTCTTCTCAGATGAATGGAATTGGGGAGCGGGTCGGCCTTCAACGGTGTAGTTGTTGGCTTTGAAGTTGTCTTGAGGTTGGTAGTGAGAGTGAGAGTGGGAAGGAGGGTCTTCTGTGGAAAAAGCTTGGGCAGGGCGGTAACGCTGGCGGTATTCACGTTCAGCGAGGTCGATGGGGGTGGAGTAGTAGGGATGACGGTGGGTGTCGATCTCTACGTGAGTGTGAGAAGTTTGATATTGGGAAGGAGGTGGTTGGTACTGGGAAGGTTGGTATTGAGAGGGAGGTTGAGGTCTAGATTTGTCTGGGTTAGCTGATGGATGTCTATAGTAATTCGCTTGCGTATCATATGGCAACGGGAGGCGGGCGGCCCCTGAGATAGCTCCACCGCCTTGCTCAGGCCAGCAGGCTTAGAGGCGCTAGTGAGCCGGGGAGGAAGCAAAAGCAAATTGGGTATCCAGCCAAGCTGAGGTGGGTTGCCAAGGTAGTGCGCAGGGGGTGGGGTGTGGTGAGAGAGGAAATGAGATGTGATGTGATAAACGGGATGGCTGGGGACTGAAGCGCCCCGTGCATTGTGGGTAATGGCGAGCCAGACCAAGAAGAGTGAAAGTGATAACCGAGGGCTGGGGGAAGAAGCTCAGGGGCAACGGCAATTGTTTTCGCCTAGCGATGATTTGATTGCGGTCTTGTCTTCAGATCAGCGCAAAGACATACGGACAGACAGACAGACAGACAGACATGGACGTTGAAAGCCAGGCTCTCTCAGACCATGACTGACTGACTGACTGTACCGTACCCCCGTGCAATTGACCAAAAAAGTAAAGAAACTGAGCTATTGAAACGGTTGTAAAATGAAATGTAAAATCGGACATACCGTCGGGCGTCTTCACGGATAGTAAAGTGGTCTTCTTCGTGCTCGAATTTTTGGACACCGGGACCGGGACGGTGGTAATGTTCTTCTTCACGCGTAATACGGACCTCTTCTTCGCTAAACTGTTGCTCTTCGCGAGAAGGAGGAGCCTGTTCGGCGGTGACAGAGACAGAAGAGTATTGACCTTCCCGTCCGGCTTCGGGCTGTTGGGGCTTGATCTCAACCTCTTCGTGGGTTTTGGTCTCGGTAACGGTCTGTGTATGGGACTCGGATTCCCGATATGTCGATGGGAAGATGCTGAAAGGGACGGGGACGCGTGCCTCAAAGTCCAGATTTGCGACTTTTGCTGGCGCGAGAGAAGCTTCTCATACAACCTTCCGAAATTCGAAAGGAAGACAAGAAGATCTCTGGCTCTTGTTCCTACGAAACAAAAGTCGAAGAGAATGGAAAAGAATCGGAGATGGCGAGCGAAGGCCTTCAGTCGTTCTTTTCTTCTTGTCTGGGTGAGGTTGTGAATTGACGATGTCGATGTGGATGGCGATAATTGGAGGGAGTAGGAGGAGAAGAGGGACCGGACAGGACACAGAACGAAACTGGGCTTTTGAAGACGGGGGCAGGATTGGACGAGTTGTTCCTCTGTGAGCGGTTACTGTACTTGTGTGTTGCTCCCTCGGCAGCGCAGCGTTCTGTTGATCCGTTGTGTCCTGTCTTGTCTTGTCCTGTCCTGTCCTGTCCTGTCCTGTCCTGTCCCAGCCCAGCCCAGCCCTTTTTTCACGCATCCTGCCTTATTGCCATATCCCACCCCCTTGGGTGTGTCGATTGTTCTTTGTTGTTGCTGCTGACGGCTTGTTTACCACTTTTTCTTGTTTACATGCCAGGGGGTCATCATGTAGCTCTATTTACCTCTTACCAAATCAAGAGTAGATCCGCAAGTCTGAGTCCCGTATGTGGAAGGCCCCACCAACCACTTCGTGATTGCAGCCCCATCTTGGCCTGAACGGACCATGCTAAGGCAGCTAAGTTGCTAACCCTTCCTCCTGCGTCTCAGCCAGAGACAATCAGCCAGCCTCCCATAAGCTCTTGGAGCTCCTTTCCTGTTCTTACCTAGCTGCCTTGTAGCTTTAGCCAGTAATCAGCCAGGAAGCTACCTAGCTTTCCATGGATGTCAGCCAAGCTATCCGCGCTATCCTGTTCCACGCAATTCTTCCCACCTCCAGATTCATCTTGAAAGATGTGACACGGCCCATGCTTTGAGCATGGCTCTCAAACAATAACCTGCAAAACGTTAATAGAAAGTGGAACACAACCCCATACTGTACGCAAGTGATGAAGCTTTGATCTCGTCACCGCTCCGCGTTTGTCGGACCTTGTCGACTGAGTTGAGCGCCATCTGGCCTGTTCGGTACAGTAGCATCCATGGCAGCATGGATTCGAACGCGATCATCTCTCAGACTCTCCCTTCACCTCATTGACCAATTTGACCCGTATTGGCCTGTTCCTGGACATCGTAGCGACCTTGAGAGCTCGCGTCATTGGGCGACCCTACCAATTTAGATATGATCCGGATCCTAACCAGTAACGCCACCGTTCAAACCATGTCAATCAGGGGGTGGAACCTGGCTGCCGCTGTGGGCGGCACCGCACAGTATCCCCAACCACTTATTTCATCGTCGGTACTCCTCGCGAGATCTAAAGATCTCAATTCGAAGCCTATCAGTAATCAATTGACTGGAAATAAAACTCTGTGACCGACTTGTCTATACCGTCCTCTGACACTCGAGAACCACCTAGCTGAAGAAAAAGCATGGCTGGCCAGCCCGAAACCAGAATCGATTCTCGAGCGACAGCACAGTTTGAGGAGACCACATGGCGGGCTCGTGCAGGCAGTGCCTTTCCTCCTATTGGTGGCCATGTGAATTCCCAACCTCTTCAATTTCATCAACTCTCGAATAGTTCCAACGCCGGTGCGCCAACAAACCTCGTTCAGCTGCAGTTCCAGCGGCTGATCAGGCATGATTCAAGTCGTAATCAATATTGAACGGGTACGGCGAAAATCGTGGAAGCTGACCATTGGACGACGTTGCACCTTTTATGCGAGCATATTATTTAGTGCAAGCCTGTAATATGATTATGATACATTCCTGCCTACTAACAGCAGGTAATTACTGTTGACTTGAAAACGAGTTGTCACTGAACGCCCTCAGTCAGCTGCCTGGGGTACTCTGCCTTGTCTGCCTCATCTTGGCCTCAAGAATCGGCGGAACTAATACCAAAAGCCGCCAGCATTAGCATTGGGTGGCCTCGGAGCTTCCGTCAGCTGCAACGGCCCAAAGTCTGATTCGCACCAACCTTGGACAGTCATCAGCGATCACCAACCTCTCGTATTTATCAGTTGTGTTTGAACCTCCAATGCAGCTTCGTCATCACCACCGTTAGCTGCAGCAAGGCTTGTCCCCGGTCGTTGGCTTCTTCTCCGAGCCAATTGAACATATTCTCTTGTCTGAGATTCATTTCAACACCTCGTACAACGCCCTTTGCATGTAACATGGAACATGCCTGATAGCAAATACTCCTTATCAATAACACAGCAACCGGTGGGAGCCATTAATTTGCCAAGTGACCAAGTCTCGGCCTCTAGTTGCTCTGCCGACCAAAAAAAGCATTTGGGCCAATTTGCTGACGACGGATCCTTTTTGAGATAATTTGCAACATTGGGCCACATAATCTCAGACCACCACTAGCTTCTGACATTGGATCCGTGCCTCGGTCCCCATGAGTACCGTGCGAAATGCGCTTTGGTTTCTCGTGTGCTGGACGGATATTGATTTAAAGAATCGATCAGAGTTCCTCGGCTCAATAGGTGACATGTGCTGGTTAAGTTGGCAGCTTTGCGTACTCATTGGGAGCTGTCGGCAGTGAAGGCCTGAACCGTGCCGGTGTCATTATCTGAGACAAATCTGGGGTATCTCTGCGCATAATGCCTGCATACATCGTGATATACAGTATGTTCGTGTTATTCATCCACCACGCAAGCAATGATGCGATGCGTGCACCTTTTGCCGTACTAATGCAAGTCTGATGCGCATTGAGGTAGCAAAGGCGCTTCAGATGGTGTTGCAACGAGGGGTCTGCCATCAACCCACTGAGTCCGTGTTTCTGGGGGCTCGGGCTCAACGAGCCTACCCTTTAGCGACATCTAGACGAGCATGCCGAGAATGCCAGCGGGTTTCTCAGATTTGTTCGGCTACGAGAAATCCCCCACAGCTGCAACCATCCCTTGGCAGTGTGAGTTCAGATACGGATAATCATGAAAGCTGGTTGTCAATATCTGTGGATACCTATTATCCAATACAAGTTTTCCTCTCCTTCCGCCTACTGTACACGCTCAAGGTCACGTGGCGGCTTAGATGATGTCAGCATACCCCTCCATCTTACCCCACGTTGGGATTTGCCTTGTATCGCGATGATGTAGTGTAAAGCCTGAGTTTTCTCAACTTTGTGTGCCTTGACCTGGGAACTGCAGTTCAAGATGAAGCAAAGATTCTCTTCATTGGATGTGAAAGTGAGTGCCACGTGAAAGATATATACAACACTGTACAGTCTGTTCTAACTGTCGAATAAGATTATCGCACATGAGCTCCAGGAACGCCTGGTGACTCTTAGACTCTCCAACGTATACGACCTTTCCTCCAAAATCCTCCTTCTTAAGTTTGCGAAACCCGACAACAAGAAGCAGCTTGTCATTGATACTGGATTTCGTTGCCACTTGACAAAGTTTGCACGTACAACCGCCGCGGCCCCATCCATATTCGTTGCGCGGCTCCGGAAATTTCTCAAGACTAGACGGTTGACGGCAGTTAGACAAGTGGGCACTGATCGAGTTCTGGAATTTGAATTTAGTGATGGCCAATACCGCATGTTCTTAGAGTTTTTTGCTGTATGTTCTCTACTTTTGGGTCTCGAACAAGGCTTGCTGACCCTTACTTCTAGAGCGGTAACATCATTCTCACCGATGCCGATCTGAACATCCTTGCCCTGGCAAGAACCGTGCCCGAAGGTGAAGGACAGGAGCCTCAGCGAGTCGGACTGCAATATTCTCTTGAAAATAGACAGAACTATGGCGGAATACCCCCCTTGACCAAAGAGAGAGTACAAAATGCCCTCAAGACTGCCGTGGCCAAGGCGGCTGCCGATGCAACGTCTTCGAAGAAGCAAAAGGGCAAGCCTGGTGGTGATCTGAGGAAGAGTTTGGCTGTTTC
Source organism: Fusarium citri (assembly GCA_004367485.1). Classification (NCBI taxonomy): domain Eukaryota; kingdom Fungi; phylum Ascomycota; class Sordariomycetes; order Hypocreales; family Nectriaceae; genus Fusarium; species Fusarium citri. Next base: position 28,075 of record QHHH01000195.1, read on the forward strand.
TATCACAGAGCTGCCCCCAGTGCTTGTAGATCACTGGTTACATACGAACAACTTCGATACCACTGTCAAGCCAGATGAAGTTTTGGCGAACGAAGCTTTGCTGGACGAGTTGGTCAAGTCACTCCAGGAAGCCCGGAAAATCGTGGAAGAGCTTACAAGCTCAGAAACATGTACTGGCTATATATTCGCTAAACGCCGAGAGAGAGCTGAAGGAACCGAAGCCAACGACGACGACGAAATAAAAACAAGGCGTGACAACCTACTCTACGACGACTTCCATCCATTTATTCCTTACAAGCTGCAGAAGGACCCCGCGATCGAAGTCCTTGAATTTCAGGGCTACAACGAAACGGTCGATGAATTTTTCTCGTCTTTGGAAGGTCAACGACTGGAGTCCAAGCTGAGTGAACGTGAGGCAACAGCAAAGCGAAAGTTGGAGGCCGCAAAGAACGAACAAAATAAACGGATTGAGGGGCTCCAAGAAGCACAAACCCTCAACTTCCGCAAAGCTGCCGCAATCGAAGCGAACGTCGAACGTGTCCAGGAAGCCATGGACGCCGTCAACGGGTTACTCAATCAAGGAATGGACTGGGTAGATGTTGGGAAATTGGTTGAACGTGAGAAGAAACGGCACAATCCTGTTGCCGAGATTATTAAGCTACCTCTGAACCTTGCCGAGAACCTTATCACGCTCGAGTTGGCCGAGGAAGAGTTTGAACAAGAAGAAGACGACCCTTACGAGACGGACGATGACGATAGCGCACTGGGTGAGGATGAGAACACATCACCTGCAGCTAAGGGGAAGCAGACCAACAAGGCGCTTAGTGTGGAGATCAACCTGGGTTTGAGCCCCTGGAGCAACGCTCGAGAGTATTTCGACCAGAGGAAGACTGCAGCTGTCAAGGAGGAGAAGACTCAACAACAGGCCTCCAGGGCCTTGAAAAATGCGGAACAAAAGATCACCGAGGATCTCAAAAAGGGGTTGAAACAAGAGAAGGCTCTGCTTCAGCCCATTCGTAAGCAGATGTGGTTCGAGAAGTTCATCTGGTTCATTTCGTCCGACGGCTATCTTGTAATCGGAGGCAAAGATGCCCAGCAGAACGAGACCATCTACAAGAAGTACCTTCGTAAAGGCGATATTTACTGCCATGCTGATCTGCATGGGGCATCCAGTGTCATTATCAAGAACGACCCCAAGACGCCGGATGCACCTATCCCCCCGTCGACGCTTTCCCAGGCAGGGTCACTTGCCGTATGCTCGTCAAACGCCTGGGATTCCAAAGCTGGCATGTCTGCGTGGTGGGTTAACGCTGACCAAGTCTCCAAATCTGCTCCGACAGGGGAGTTTTTGCCAGCGGGAAGCTTCATGATTCGTGGGAAGAAGAACTTCCTTCCTCCAGCCCAGCTTCTTCTTGGGCTGGGTATTGCTTTCAGAATCAGCGAAGAGAGTAAAGCCAAGCACGTCAAGCATCGCTTACATGGTGTAGACTCAGCAGCAGGTGACGAAGCCTCAAGGGCTCCTCAATCAGCAGATATGATAGGCGACGCCGATGAACCCGATGCAGAACACTCCGATGTTCCCTCTGATTACGAATCCGAAGATGAGAGACACGACGAAGAGCCTCGTGACAACCCTCTTCAGGCGTTCGGAAACAGCGAAGGTCGTGATGAGGACGTCGAAGAGGCTGAAGAAGGCGTTTCTGAGTTGAAGATCTCGGATAAGGCAGCTGATGAGACCACTGATCAAGGTCTGGCCGAGGGTGACGAGAGAGGGGGAGATGATGAAGAGGATGAAGGAAATGAAGACGAAGAAGCCGCTGAATCTAAAGAATCTGCTGAATCAGAAAAGAAAACCGGCAAGCCTGCGGGAGCAAACACGAAGAACGATACAGTAAACTCGTCCAAGAAGCATCCTCCCAAGCGAGGGCAACGGGGCAAAGCGAAAAAGATTGCCGCAAAGTACAAGCATCAAGATGACGAAGACAGAGCCGCTGCTGAAGCCTTGATCGGAGCAACAGTTGGACAAAAGAAAGCCGAAGCTGAAGCGAAAGCGAAAGCCGATCGCGAAGCTGAGCTCGCCGCAGCCAAAGAGCGACGTCGTGCACAGCACCAACGACAACAAAAGGAAACGGCTGAACACGAAGAGATCCGACGTGTCATGATGGAGGAAGGCGTTGAAATGCTAGACGAAGACGAGGCCAGTCAGATGACAGCGCTCGATGCCATTGTTGGTACTCCTCTTCCAGGTGACGAGATTCTCGAGGTCATTCCTGTTTGTGCCCCATGGAATGCTCTGGGACGTTACAAGTATAAGGCCAAGCTGCAGCCTGGAGCGACAAAGAAGGGCAAGGCAGTTAAGGAGGTTCTCGAGCGTTGGAAGGCGGCTTCTACTAAGAAGGGAGTGGTGGATGAGAATGCTCGGGACAAGGATCGAATGTGGCCACGAGAAGTAGAGCTGATCAAGGCGCTTAAGCCCGAGGAGACCTTCAACGTTGTGCCCGTTGGTAAGGTGAGGGTCATGATGGCTGGCGGAAGCAGTGGGAGCGGCGGCAGCGGCGGCAAGAAAGGTGCTGGCGGCAAGGGTAAAAGGGGAGGCAGAGGATCTAAGAAATAATAAACAATGGATTTTCCGAACCCATTTATTTATATAACAAAAGCAATAGAAAAGATAAAACCATATTGATGTATTTGCTAAACTGCTAGATCCATGACAAACATCCGAGGCACTTTCCATGCACCATAACTCTTTGACAATATCCAATGCTACATAATCCATCTCTTCATAAATCATAAAGTCGCTTATCGCGTGCCATAGCTGACCTTGTCGAATTTTCTTACATCATCCGGCATACGTGCAATACATAATTCACCGCAGAACTCGCCCCATTCGCCGCTTGTTGCATCACGAACAGCATCTCTCATGCCTCTACCGTAACGTTCGCGGTAAGCTTGTTTGACGGCCCGCATGTGGTGCGGATCCCAATGGTATCGAACGAGACGTGAAATTAGCAGCTCGCGACGAAGTCCATCTTTACGAGATGCCGAGGTAGCATGGTGAATGAGGAGGGCGTCACGAACGGGACGGTTGATCACGCCGTTCAGGATGTGAGCCAAAAGTTCACCCTAGCGGGCATTAGCTATGGAACAGGGTTATAGATGGACTGGACTTACAACAAGGTTTCCGCTCTTCTTGAGGGCGTCGCGTGCAAAGTTGGCACGGTACTGACGCTCATACTCCTGCAATATGGCGCGCAGATGAGAGTCACTCCGCAGTACGATGATGTTGATCATGGCTGTCTCACCACCCCTTTCTGATTTTATAGATCGACGAAGATCAGCGACGTCATGGTCAACCAGAGCGTAGTCGATGGGCAGCAGACGGCCATATTGGTCATATTCCTCCATGCGACGTTCCTCAAGGACCAGGAGGACAGCTTTCTTAAACTTGTCCTCTTTGAGTTCTTCCTTCATGCACTTTGTGAGGCTGTTATCGTACTTTTTGTCTGTGAAAGAATCCTTGATATAACGTATCTCAGCATTTGTGCGGCCCATGAGCGATTCGATGAGAAGTTCTCGGCGAGTCTTATCGCCTTGGTACCAGAAATTGGCCCAATATGCCTCGCTCTCCCACATGCCCAGGGCAACAGAGTAGCAAGCCTTCATCAACAAAGGATCTTCGTCTTTGAGGCGAGCGCGGATATGCTTGGCGACGTTGACGCCCTTACGTTCGGAGCCTGTTTTAACAAGCGCCTTGTAGTCAGCACGTAGCTTCATAACTTGTTCGTGTGTCAAGCTTGGTAGGATCTCAATAAGCGGCTCAGTGTCAGGCTTGCGACTGCCCTTAAGGGCTTGGGCTAGTTGAGTTGTGATATCCTCAGGATCATGGAAACGTGCACGTCGGCTGCGACGTCTGCTATCGTCCTCATTATCAGACCCAAGTGGTGAAAGTGCCTCAAGAGCTCTGTTATCGTCGCTCGACTTGGCAGCGAGCAACAGAGGAGATGGCATTGGAGAACAATCCTGGTAAGTACCATAGTAAGATTCTAACATCGGGGATGCTGGAGCATTTGCTAGCGATGCACCGGCCAAACCACCGGCGGCGAGTCCGCCTACAGTCAGCCCAGTGTTGATGCTGAGACCTGACATCCTCTCAGTCGGTGGCTGAGGGGATTTGTCCTTTCGACTGCGGTGTCCGTCTCTGGATCGTGACCTATGTCGGTGATGTTTGTCCACAGTTAACTTATCGCCCGACTTTTCTCTCCTATGAGATCGAGATCTTTCTCGAGACTTTTCGCGCCGACGGGATCTGTCTCGCGATTTCTCACGTCTTCGGTCTCCAGAGGCAACAGCGAGACGATCTGAACTGCCGCGAGGATCGGAAGATCTATCTCTGCGATGTTCACGATGTTTGTCGTCTTCACGGTTTCTAGGCTCAACGGTCAAAACATTGGCGTTTGAACCGTAATTGTCATTGTATCGGAGATCGTCCTTGGACTTGCGCGAACCATACTGGTCAATAGATGGACTTGCAGGATCGCGATGAGAGTACCCGTATGAGGGTGACTGCTGAGAATAATAGTCGTCATCGGAAGCTGGAGGGGGGTTATACGTGGTCATGACCTGAGTGGCTATTGAAGGAACTCCCACAGCCTTACCGTAAGCCATGTCATCTGTCTCGGTTTTAGGTCGCGGAGGAAGTCCTGGCTGTCCATAGGCCAGGTCATCGTCTAACCTTTCTTTACGGCTTCGGCTGTCTTTCTCTTTTTCACCAGGAGATCCGGTGAGCTTGCGCATGTACTTTTGGGGCAGAAAGCTGAATTTGTCTTGCTCGTCCTTGGCGCGGGGTTCTGTACTATAAGCGAACGGATCTCTGTCTTTTTCGCGACGGCTGTCGTTTGGGAATGCTCCTGGCAGATTGCCGTCAACCCTGTCGTGCGAGGACCTGTAAGGCGAATCCTTGGTTGGAGAAGCGGTTTGGTAATTGGTCGGGTAAGCATCGTAGCTGTATTGTGCTTGGTTTCCGGGAAGCATGGAATAGATGCCACCCTCCTCAGGATAGGGAAGAGCGCCGCTCGCTTGTGGTGCGCCCGGTCTTGTGCGGTCATTCAAGTCATCTTCTGGGTATATATAGCTCGGTTCGCGGTAATCGCTGTAAGATGGGCGCTCAGGTGCAGCATCGCTCTTGGACCTGCGATCGCGAGAGCGCGACCTGGAGCGATCCTTTCTGGACCTATCATCAGGTCGAAGGGAAGACATTGTCGCTTGTTTTGCTCAGCTTTTCTATTTCTTGTGCTGAAAAAGACTGAAGCTGAAGGTAGAGTCGAAGGAGGGGTATTTGTGTGGAGCTCGCGGGGTTGCTGCTTCCGTTGTCGACGAAATAAAAGGAAATGAAAAGAAACAAGATCGGACGAGGGAAGAGATTGACAAAAGCTAGTCTACCTAGTTATAAGGGAGAAGAATAGAAGCTCGAGGGATCATGCCGGATCGAGCAATAAATCGTAGGCTTCTCGTCCATTTAAATTCAAGACGATACGCCGCCTGATGCGATGCGATGCGTCAATGGCGGATGGACCGAATTGCTTGGCTAGGGTATTTGATTTACCTGGATGGTATTACTGGTCGATGCCTTACCGTGGAGAGGGAGAATAGAGGGGACTGGAACCTGACTTGCAGAGAACCAAGCTCTTGGAGTATGGGAGTTGGGTCGTCATAGGGTCCAGGCAAAGACGGCGCACCAGTCAAACAGCTCATGAGGGTCTTAATTCGCATCTATCGGGTGACCCCGAACGCTAAGAAAGCTCACCGGGCCGCATAACTGGGGTTTAGTGTGGCTGTTCCAGGAGGCTGAGGCTGAGGACAAGGGGATTGTCATTTGCGGGGCCGCACTGCCTACCTACCTACCTAGGTACTGTATCAAGTCATATCATGAGTTTCAATCAACGGCCAATCTACGAGAAGCGTTATGACGTTGTGAAGTGGGCGTGTCATCTCCCGAGCCGGATAACTTTGTTTACCATTAGGCTCACAACATATGTGAACCTTCAGGTACCCAAGGCTACCTACTAACGTTGAATCAAAATTCAAGACTCTTTAACTATAGTACCTAGTAGAACTACTGAGACGTTATAACCCCGAGCTTAAGGAATACGTATGTATTGCTAGCTGGATCCTGTTGTTTATCATATTTAACTATACCGTCGCATGAGACGCAATCGGCTGTTGAGTGACTCGCTGGCGAATCATAGACCAAGTATATGTTCAGCTGCCGACATCACGGTATAATAATTGTTGCAAATCATGCCATGAGGATGTCTCCTTTATCATTAAGAAACTATGAAACCGAGCGTTCTTATGCCTGACCAACAAGACCTTGATGCATGGGAAACCAAGCCCTGGATGTTAGGGCACAAGAAGTAAGAAATCCAAGGGTTTTCAAGATGACTAGATCTTGACTTATCTACCAAACTTTTGTACTATGTCCTTGACCGTCAAGGCCAATGCCTCACTACTTGGGTCATTACTGTTGGATGCCTGATGCCCTTTGTATGTATTTGCTGATTGTCTTAGGCACTAGTCTAACCAATATGTAGAAAGTCTACAGGCAATCTTGGGTCTGCTTTGTGAGGTGAATACCCTGGACTATTATAAATAGTCCTCTTTCTTCTGTAGCTAGCTTAGAAAAACCAAGCTCTTCCTTTCCTTTCTATTCGATATCTATTGCAGGCTTATCGAACTGAAGACAATGCAACAAAACAGGGAGATAAAGCAATTGGCGCAGTGAACACGAATCCACCAGAGATTACGTTGTATAGCTCAATGGATTCGAGATTCCTCTTTGCTTTAAATACAAGAAACTCTTGGATTCTATTGCTGTGGCACTCTTTCGCCTCGTTGGAACACATAAAGCGCTTCATCCTTTCCAGGGAACGAAGGCAACGCAACCTTGGCAACCAAGATCCAATCCTTGTGCTCCTTCTGCATAAACTCGTCCATAGTAACCTCCTTGAATCCTGTGTAACCATTTCTGTTCTGCGTACCCACAACCGCGATAGTGTCGCCCTCGAAGGCAGCTACGAGGTTTCTCGTAAAGCCCCCCTCGGTGCCACCACCCACGCCACCACCCACAACAGGATAGACGAGCAAGAGAACCATGTCCTTCCCACTGGCGTTCTTGCGCAACCACTTGACGCCGTCGGAAATGACTGTATCGTTGACCCAATTGACACGCCATTCGCTCTGCATATTATCCACAGCGTGTACCGTTAGGCCGTAACGACGCAGCATAAATGTCCAGTATCCATTGCCCGACCCTATGTCTGCAATCGAGCGCCCATCTGCTAGAATCTTGAGAATAGAGAGGCTTTCATGAGTTGGTGTCGCGCATCCAAAGTGATGCATAAAGATGGGCAGTACGTGGTGGCTTGTCATAACACGTTCTGATGCTGGGCAAGGACCACACCACTCAAGGGAGTGACACGACCACATCCAGAAATCGAGATAGGGGTTCGTGCTGGGTGGTTTCTTGCACTTGGGAATGGTGAGTTTCGCGGCGAGTCCAGGATGAAGATATCGCTTGCTTTCCAGATTGGTGGCTACTTCACTCCTTGTCGAGCCCTTTTTAGCATTGGTCCCCAGGTTTTTCAGAACGGCGGCAGTTGCTGTTGATGGTCGGAATATAGAAGTATATGCTTCGACGTCAGTCTGAGGAGCCGGTTCTCTCTGTCAAAGTCAGTCTATCTGATATTAAAAACTAGTGGTTTTGAGGGGCAATGTCCTACTGGCGAGCCATCCTCGTCACGATACCAGGCATGTAAACCATTGGCACCTCCGAGATTCACAACAGATTGCACTTGGGCAAGTTTTACACTTGTTATGGCATGGTATGTGTAGGGATCCGGGTGAGGAAGTTGAAACAGTACTCGACTGGCGCTGTACAGGTCATTCTTCAGCAGGTGATGGACAGCTTCCTTCTGGCTATCAATATCTTCAATGGCTTCATCAGGCTTGAATGTTGGGCTTCCAACACAGTAGACGAACTTGGATTGAGACATTTGAGAAATGCCACCCGACTACCTCGGTGATGAGTTAGGTTAGTGATTTACAGAAAGTCTCGATGACGTTGTTGGAGAATATGCACCTCACCTCTGCTAAGTTCATCTCTCGAAAAAGTGGATGCCTTTCTTTTTTTTCAGCTTAGGTCCACCCTGTCTGCTAGCCTCCATACCACTCAATTGAACAGCAGAGCCAATGTTTTCCCATTCTTTATTCTGTTAGGTACCTTAGTTAGACTAGGTAGGTAGGTATCTAAGGTTAGTAGGTACTAAGTTACTATTGAGCAAACATCAGCGAAACAATCAGAGCAGCCCTAACAAGTGTTGGTTGGCTCGATGTTAGTATTCAACCTGGCCATTCTGTGTTTTCATTTTGGCATTATAGCACGGCCATGTCGGCAAAGAATACCTATCTGGATGGGGACGGTGCTCCGCTATTATAATATAAAGTGACAACTCGTTTGATACATCATTATGAGGAGCCTACTCCGTTTGTACACCTGGTCATTTATCACAAGCTCGATGTCTCAGAGGGGCGCGGTTATGTTGAATGAGAGGTTGGTTTACGAAACAACCCACCAACGGTAAACAGCAAGATGCATATATGCAGTACATACAACCACAACGCGGTTTAGGTAGTTCAGGTAAGGTGTCCGTACAGGTACTGTATGTGCCTTTCTTTGTACACGACGTAGGCTACTACCTTAGTCGTCAGACTAATTCAGTACTGTACCAGCCCAGTTTCTTTGTTCTGCCCCTCTCCTTGAGATGGATGTCCTGATGTTTCCTCTGGCTGGCTGTTGGTGGACGGGCCTACACTAAGCTACAACAACAGACGGGGACATACGGATGGATAGGCTGCTGCTAATGCCCGGGCGATCAATTAAGAGGCATCAACGCCTCGACTTGGCTAGAACCAACATCTGTCAATGGGTAAGGGATTTATAATCGGCGTGGCGGCAATCTGCCACTTTCTTGGCACGATCTATACCACAACCAACTTCTGTTTCGTCCCTTCCCGTCTGTAAAGGGCCCCACCGCGCCTACTTTGGTATTCAAAGCAGATGCGGGTAGGAACGAACGGTGCTCGGTGCTCCATCCATTGGAAGTCTACCTCCCTTCCTAGGAGGTAGGTAGGGAGGGAGGGAGCTGTCCATTGTAATCTCAGGCGCCTCTTTTTTGCAGACATTCATCCATGGAACTCTCCTCCCGCAACTGCAGAAACTGTTTCATTCAAACCCATATCCCCGGATCTGTCTTCACGCGTGTTATTCATGTGGCTTTGACGCCAAAGACCACCACCCAACTACAGCTTTTCTAATCCTAGACGACCCCTTGCAATCAGATCGTCCTCAACGATCTACCCAAGTCGATAACATCGTCATCGGGTCACGCCTGCTGCTTCAATTCCGTGTCCTCATTTGCGACCCTCTTGCGAAAATTTAAGCAGACTCATGTCAAAACGCTAGGTTGCACAGATTTGGCCGTTCCTTTTTACATTCAAAGTGTCAATTTGCCTTTGCGCCAAGTCTATTAAACAACTACTGCATTTTGGTTATATCCGTCTTCCTCCCGGCACTTACATATACGTCTACTTATATATTATCCAACTACGATGGACCACGAGCCGCGCAATAAGAGGCAGCGCGAAGACGCCACTGCTTATGATGAATTATACGCCCAAGATCAACCTGGTTCTGCCGGTGCGAAGTCAAACGGCCGCCAGACATCCGCAGCTCGAGGAAACATTTTGGTCGATGATCGTGACAACAGCGCGAGCTCCCCCACACAATTACGCAAACCTTACGATGCCCATAAGGAAAGCCCTAGAGCGGATCATGTAGCAGGCTCTCCAGCTTCGGACATCTCTGAGCAACGTCGACGCAATGATCTGGGAGTCACGTCGCCACTTACTCACCCGAATGGCATCTCTATGTTCCCAGACATGTCGGTCACCGAGCAGGAGGTCATGTCTCGACAAGCTCTCGCCCAGGCCGAGGAAAACATCGTTGCCGACAGCGACGAGTACAATTCTGCAGACGATGCCGGGTACGGGAGTGACAACATGAGCTCTGCAAGCACCTCTATCGGCTCATCTGTTCGGGATTATATGTTCGAGAATGGCCGTCGTTACCATAGTTTCCGAGCTGGAGCTTACAACTTCCCCAACGACGACGTGGAACAGGAGAGAGAGGACATGAAGCATGCCATGGTGAGACTGCTTTCTGGTCAAAATCTTCACTTTGCGCCTCTGGGCGACAATCCGCAAAATATTCTTGACATTGGAACTGGCACAGGAATCTGGGCAATCGAGAGTAAGGCCACATTGCTTCGTATATCTATGCTCGGTAGCTAACACGGAGATAGTGGGCGAGCAATATCCGAGTGCGAATGTTCTCGGTATCGATCTTTCGCCCATTCAACCTACTTGGTTACCACCCAATGTTCATTTTATGGTCGACGACGTTGAGTCCTCTTGGCTTCATCCCCAAAACCACTTTGACTATATTCATTCTCGACACACAGTTCAAGCGATCAAAGATTGGCCTCGACTCTTTGAGAGCGCCCTCCAGTGAGTATAAACTTCCTACAGCTTTTCTAGCTGCGGCGTACTCACACAAAATAAGGCACATGAAGCCCGGTGGCTGGATGGAACTCCAGGAAATTCACCATTACCCCCACAATGCGAGGACAGGCGAAGCTATCCACCCCTACGACCACCCAATCGCACAATACTGGACCTATATCAACGAAGGACTCGCAGCTCTCGGAGTTGACTTTCCTGCTGCGGCAGGAGGTAAATTGGCTACTAAGATGCACGCAGCCGGTTTCATAAATGTTACTGAGCGAATATTCCATGTCCCTCTCGGAACGTGGCCCAAGAACCAAGTTCTCAAGACTGTTGGATTGTATTGGCGTACCATTTTGAATGATGGCGTTCAGGCCATTGCTCTCGGTCCAATGTCAAGGGGGATGGGATGGAGCCGCGAGCAGATTGAAGTGTTTCTTGTCAGTGTGCGAAGAGCATACTGCGACAACACGGCGCTCCTGTACATGCCTATGCACATCGTTTATGGGCAAAAGCCACATTAAAAAGCTCGCACGAGAACAAAAATGGAGAGCCTGGAAGAGGGATTCGCGACTGATTCACTGACAGCTTCGAGGCCGTTCTGCAACCAAGGGCGTACCGACCCGGAGGCACCATTGTGACGTGGAGCCGCTAAAGGTACTAAGTGGAATCGATGGTGGACGTTGTTCTTGTCTAGACTACCCGATACGAACCGGCTGGCTCGGTGCAAGTCTGATCCGGAAATAAGTGCCAAGCACACTAGCTTTGCCTTTAAGAATGCAGTATCGAGGACCACCCACTGCCTTCGTAGGGATATCTATGAATCCGTACTACGACCCACGAGTTGATGTTAGACAGCCACAACATTGCAGCATTTTTCATATTTACAAGAGTACCATGGTTCCTCTTGTTGCTAGGCTCCATCTTAATTACTTAAACCCTGGCACAACACAAAGATCTTCAGCTGATGGTTGCATATCCTTTGCCCACAATAATTTTGCGTACCACAAATGTCACATCGTACGAAAAAGACCGCGAGCGCCCACAGACTGGGAACAAAGTCTAATATGAAGAGAATTGGTGGATAGCTTCTCATCCCTGATCTTGTCGACGAAAATTCTCAACACACGGATTTAATTATGCAGCCAAGGAGGCCAAGCTTCATTAGGAGGCTTCGTGACACCCGCACCATTACATCCATGCTAGCTTCGGAACTAACCTGCGGGAAGAGGGAGCAGAGGAACGGCTAGGCTTAGAACCTAACCTAGACGGTGTTATCGTAGCAGACAATCCCAGTCATGTACTTCATGTACTGATCCCAGGTCATTTCTCGATTTTGTTTCTGGGATCAAGGCCATAGCCCGCAATATTGTACGCCAATCATGGAGTCTCTTGCATCGAGATAGACTTAGGCTCAACACACCTTGCCACCCTTTCCACTGGCGCTATTAGGAGCGGTGCAGGCAGGTGGAATAGTTCATGCCGTCCATCTTCTGAGCAGCTCACGTATCCGCTATCCGCATCGGGTCTTGCTGTTCGTTTGAAGTTTGGAATTATCACGGGGCCTCGATGGGAGTTCAGAATGTATAAAACCACGCAACCCCAAGGCCGTACTACGTATTGCAACATTGACCGTCGAGCACGACCACACACATTCTGTCAACATGGGTGAAGAACTTACACCACCATACTCGCATGGCTCACCAAGCTTAGAGACATCTCTTATGGTTCAGTTGGCGAAAAAGATTACAGAGGAGACGGAAAAGCTTGACAACTATTTCAAGAGCAACGACCTTCCGGATTTGGGCTTTGATATCAATGCCCCTGATGATCTTCCCAAGCTGCCAGAAGACATACAGAAATGCCGTCTGGAAATTTCATCGGCAACAAAGCAGCTCGAACTCCTTGTGAGAGGACCCAGAGAGACTGTCAGATGGGGTATATGGAGCGTAGGTCTTTTCTCAATGAATTGTGCTTTCGCCCCTAACGTATGGAAGTATCTAGATACGCTAAGCCTTCAGATTCTCAACAATTTCAAGATTTGTGAGCACACACTCCCTGTCATCAAGCTAGTTGCTGATACTTAACAGACGATCTTGTCCCGTTGGATGGAAATATTTCACTGAATGATCTTCAAAATGCAACGACACTGGATCCCGTGAACTTGGCGCGTTCTCTCCGCCATGCTATGACAAACAAGATCTTTCAGGAACCCATGCCAGGTTTTATATCACACACTGCCGCCTCCAAAATTCTGGCTGAGGACGCCAACCTCCAAGCTTGGGTGGGACTGAACGGGGAAGACTTCTTTCCTGCTGGAGCGCACACTTTGGAAGCTCTCCGCGCTGATCCAGCGGCTACCTCACTCACGCGGACCGGCTTCAATCATGCTTGGGGAACAGTCGATAAGGAACCTATGTTTGCAACGTTCGGTAAGGATCCTTCACGAGGAAAACGCTTCGCTGTGGCCATGGCAAGCTTAACTGGTGGAGAGGGCTACGAAGTTGGATATTTCGTCGAAAACTACGACTTCTCCGAAGTGAACAACAACGAAGGGACATTCGTAGACGTTGGTGGCAGCCATGGGTTCGTGTGCGTTGATCTGGCCAGGAAATGGGACAAGATGAAATTCGTGGTGCAGGATTTACCAAAGACCATCAGCAGTGCTCCGAATCCCATATGCGAAGATGAAGGCGTGACCCAGCGTATATCCCTTCAGGCTCACGACTTCTTCACAGAACAACCCATCAAGGACGCTGATAGTAAGATACAATCCAGTATGACACATTGATATAAGATTTAAGCTGACAAATGACCAGTTTTCTACTTTAGATGGATATTTCATAATCTGGCCTCTCACTATGCTATAACGATTCTGAAGAACCTTATTCCAGCTCTTAAACCCGGTGCTCGCGTACTCATCAATGATCATTGTCTACGCGAACCCGGGGTTGAGAACAGCTGGGATGAGAAACTCATGCGGAGTATGGACCTTTTAATGCTGACTCTTTTGAACTCCCAAGAGCGAACAGAAAAGGAGTTCGAGGAGCTTTTCAAGGCTGCTGATGAACGATTTGTTTTCAAGGTAGGCCGTGTGTGTCTCGATTAGTATCATCCGTATTTGCTAACAGATTTCACAAAAGGGCGTGACGAGACCAGAAGGATGTAGAATGAGTATCATCGAGGCAGTTTGGCAACCTTGAGTTCGAGCCCTTGAAGAGCCAGCTGAGTTCAGTATAAAGCGAATTACCTGGAACAGAATCTACCTTCCAAGGCCACAATAAACTTTTCTACAACGGTATCTGCTGACTGCTGTATGGGTAATAGACGAATTACTCTTCAAGCTAGGTAGCTTGATAGTTTGTAGGCTAAAGCAACCAAAATGTTTTGTCTCTTGGGTAATCTCTCGGTAGCTATTTATTCAATGCTCTAGTAAAGCATCAGATATCGCTTCGGTTCTTTAACGCTTTTGAACTGCATTTTGGGAAGTGCGATAGCCTTGTGGTGTCGATCCAGCGCTTTTTGCAAGGTTGCAGTTATAGTCTGATTTCTGATACCGCTTTTCATCTCGGAGGTTGCGAATAATAACGAAAATGGCGATCGTAACCGGATGGTGCGTTTGTTGTAAGATATAGCGGCGTGGGTAAACGTAACTCAAAGACACAATGTGGGCTATATATACATCAATACGGAAGCTCTCAGTATCCAAGCGTAATTGGTTTAGTGGTAAAATTCTCCGTTGCCATCGGGGAGCCCTGGGTTCGATTCCCAGATTACGCAATTCAACCTTTGTTTTGCTCCCAATGGACAGGATCTGATCTACTTTTTGCCATCGATTGAGAACGAGGTGAGAAACTGTGCGTCCGTTGTCGCCTGCATTTCATTCCTTGTATATAAAAGTTAACTGCTACGATCATAAACAACGAAATACTTTAGTTCATGAGAGTTTAGATCCGTTGTTTGGCTGATCATTTCATTTCTCTCGCCCTAAACTTGGGATGAGAATTCTTCCAGTAGACTGTTCATCCTATCTCCATTCTTCTAAAGACTAGGATACAATATATCGCAGAAATCATTCACATAAGATGTGGCCGTCCATTTTTGTGTAGTTCAATCGTGATTGTTAATGTATCTCTATCGAAAAGAACCAAGACTTGCTTCTATTACTCAAACTACAACTTTGTCTGTTCGTTTCCCAAACCTCAGCTTGCAAACACCAGACACCCCCTTACTCATCGTATATAAAATATCCCGACTCACTTGCAATCCCTTGACTCATGTTTACCAATGTTATAATGTCCCTCAATTACCTTCCGCTCCGAAACCACCCTTGGAGGCGATCTCCATGGCCAGCTCAGCAACGGTCTTGTCGCTCAGGACCTCAAACACCGAGACTTCGACGCTGCAGTTTGTAACAACCCAGTTTCGGACTCCAACGGCGACCAAAGAATCAACACCGTAGACGTTGGGTGGCTTGCCAGTGTCAATCTCCTCCGGGAGCATGTTCATAGCCTTGGCCAGCATGTGCGCAAGGCCTGTAGTAACGATGTCGGCAGCTGCATCTATGCTAGTGCAACATGCAAGGAGTGATTTCAAGTCGAACTTGGCTGAACCATCAACAGCACTCAAATCGGGAGGTGCCATATCAATCAGGTTGAGGTAGCTATAAAGAGCAGTGCGAGACCAGTATGGATCAGCTGGCTGATTTTGTCGGATAAGACCACCGGAGCCAATGCCCATGACGATGCGGCTGGGCGTATGGATCTCTGGTGTAATTTCCCCAGTGACGGCAAAAGAAACTACAGTAAGGAAGTCCTGATGTCGAATGCCGTAGAAGCCACTGGCTCGCAGCATGTCAAGAATCCCATCATCCTCGGCAAGCATGCCGGCACTAAGGACAGGTCCGAGATCGATGGAAGTAGCATGCTTGCCCTGAAGGCGGTACTTTTGTGCAAGGGCATCTTCAAAACAATTGCCAGCAGCGTAGTTTGCCTGACCACGATTACCAATTACCCCGGCAGAGCTGGCAAGGAAAATGAACAGAGGGTCTTCCGAGTTGCTAGAGACCACCTGCACCAGGTTATCCGAACCGATAGTCTTTGGCCTGACTGCCTCCATCCAGTCAGAGTATGTCATATTTGCAAATATCGAATCCCTGATGACTGCTGCACATTGAAAAACACCTTTGATGGGAGGCATTTGTCGGCAGATCTGCTCCTTCACGACTTTAGCAAGAGTGAACATATCGCAAATATCAACTTTGTAAACACGGGCATCGACACCTTTGGCCTTGAGATCCTCAATAAGAGAGTAGGAAGACTCAGACGAAGCGCCAGATCGTGATAGGAAAGCAACATGTTGAGCGCCGTTTCGAACCAGTAAATCGCAGATACTGCGACCAAGGCCACCAAGGCCTCCAGCAAGAAGGTAAGTGCCAGTACGAGATAGAGCCTGATGAAGAGTTCGAACAGGCTTCAAAGTTGTAATCTCGACCATGGGGTTCGTCTCAGGAGGAGCGATAACAGATACAAGTCCACACAACGGGCTCTTATCAATGACCTTTAGAGCCTCGGTGACGTTGGGGAGCTCGATGCCTTTGATGAAGCGTTCCGCCACAACCAGTCTGTCTTTATATTCTTCGCATTTGACCACTTCCTCGATTAGCTCCGCCACGTACTCAACATCGTTCTTCATCAGTGTTGTCAAGTCAAAGTTGATAATCGAAACAGTCGCTGACCCAAGTTGAGTAGATGGGAGATTCGGGGACTTGCTTGCGAATTGTATAATTGTACCACCTGTAAACTATTAAAACATGATTTCGCGACTCTTTTGTGCAAGAACTTACCATGACGAACGCACTTGAGGTTGGCCTCGAGAAGTTTTTGAGTAGGGTTGTATATCAGATCAACTCCTTTTTCTACACGGTCGCGAAGAATTGCAGTGAAGTTATGGGTGTCAGCATCAAGGATGTGCGAGTTTTTGATGCCGAGACTCAGGAGACACTCTCGCTGATCCCCTGTGTCATGCCCCATAACGGTCACAAACACATCAGCACACAGATGAGCTGCTATGCTGAGAGCTGCAAGGCCAAAAGTGCTTGCCCCAGCATGGATGAGGACCGACTTTCCGCGTCCGAGTCTTCCGACGCGAACAAGACAGTGGTAAGCACTGAGGCACTGACTGAGAGGAAGGTTGGAGGATCGTTTAGCGACAAAGCGGTTGTCAATATTGACATTGCTCTGAACAGAGCCACCAGCGATAATGCCACAGACGCGATCACCGAGCATGAACCCAGAGACATTGCGCCCAACGCGTCTAACACGGCCGCAGATATCAGTGCCAATTTCGGAATCCCATGTCCTTCCCATGATAGTATCCAGGTCATGAAAGTTGAGAGGGGCACTCTCGAAAACAATCTCAACCTCGCCAGGCTGCGGAGCAACGTTGGCTCCGGCCGTGAACATCAAACTATTGTTAACCAGACCGGGTTGAACAACCTGAAGCTTCAAGTGACGTGGGTAGCTGTGGAATGATACCTTTGTCGTATTGTGCGATAACCCTTTCTCGA
The DNA here is from genome assembly GCA_004367485.1 of Fusarium citri. Taxonomy (NCBI): domain Eukaryota; kingdom Fungi; phylum Ascomycota; class Sordariomycetes; order Hypocreales; family Nectriaceae; genus Fusarium; species Fusarium citri. The sequence continues at coordinate 45,263 of QHHH01000195.1, forward strand.
CAATGTCGTTGAGCGACTCAATGGGAACTAATCGGGGGACAAAAATCGCTCCATTCTTCTCGGCGAACTCTAGCTCGTGATGACCAGATCCGGGCGCCCATGCGAAGCTTTGCAAGAATATCTTATCGATGGACTTGACAGTTGAGGGAGAGTCCAGTGAGGTATTTATGTTCAAGTCAAACGTCACAAACAATTTCAAAGGATCTTCTGAGTTGAGTGTGCGTGCCAGAGCAATGATGGGGGCGCCCTTGGGGTTCATAGGCTCCATATGAGCACCGCGCGAGACCCAAAGGATACCTTTGGATAACTGATGAACAGTATGGAAAGCGTTGAATTCTACCTCCGTCCAGTTGTAGACATATGCATCTGCGTTATCTGCAGCGAAGTCGAGAAGAGAGATGACAATCTTGCCCTTGAGCTTGTTTGGCTGGCTTATCACTTCACTGAGATGCATGACGTGAATTTGCAAAACAGTGTAACGCTCTACAATGAGCTTGCCAGCAAGTGATCGTGCCTCGGGAAGAGATTCGTTGGCCAGAAGGATTACCACATCAGGCACAGAAGACCAATCGTGAACCGGATCTGCACGGTGAACACTAAACTTCATTTCAACAGCCTCACCACTGTTATCCTGGTAGCTGTGGGCGACAATCTCTTTGTCCACAGGGTCAAACTCGCCAGGCGGCAAGCTTTCCAGTAGAAAACCAGGCCGGCTCAGGTGTGTCAGAAGCCGGGGGGTGTCTACACCCTTCTGGACACAAACGAGAATAAGATCATACTTGGGCAAAGGCTCGGAGCCATCAATTACCCGATTCTCGATGAAGTGTTCGTAGTGTGTTTCCTCGACCAAAGAAGGCCTTTTCAAAGGCTTGCTGCCAGCAGTGTGCCCCAGCGTGTATCGAGAAAACCAAGGAGTTCGCGTGCGAGTACAGTCAAGTGCACGTAGAACGTTCAGTGCTGTATATGAGCTGCCGCCAACCTGAAGAATTGAGAGACCCGGCAGTTTGTGGGCAAGCGTTGTGGCGAGAGACTCAATTGTCAAAGATCGCGAACAAGTGATGTCCTGCAACCACGAGACCTGAGTGCATAGATTGCGGTTGTTCGGAAGGAAGCCTCCCACAGCTTGGGCTGAATTGGCGATGCCAGTGAAGTGAAGACCGCTGACAACGACCGAGGGTTGGTCCCAACATGACTGTGTCATGGCAATATCCGTGCTAGCATCACGAAGACCTATCCGAGTAGCAGTAGAATACCCATCAAAACCCTTATCAAGATCGCGCGAGATATCTGCCGCGACAAATATGCTCTTGATAAATGTCGGAACCATAGGCTCATTCGAGATTGCGAAGGGTGTCTGGAACATTGAGTCTAGGGTTGCGGGGTGAATGAGATGATCATATTCAAACTTAGCAGGCATCTTCGAACGCGTGTCGGGAATGCGGATTTTGGTAACGCATGAGCTGTTTCCCTGAAGGATATGGGTAATGTTGCGAAAGGTAGGACCGTAGTTCATGCCAACAATGTCGAGGAGCTCGTAGAGTTGCCTGGGAACGACCGACTGCTTGCACGTTGTCTTGAGTAACTCAAACTTCTTACGGTACTGATGAAAGGTGACCTGCCAGTGCCCTCGCTTGTATCGCGTCTCGATACAGCCTGTGGCATTCTGTTCCCATGCAGAGTCCAGTTGCTTTGAGTAGATACAGAACTCGAAGGTGGTATCCTGCTGCTGATCACCGGAGGTCGAGATACGCTTGAAGTTCATGGCCATCTCCAGTCCATGTGCGGTATTTGGCACAATCATGGCCTTTTCAATTCGCATGTTGAGAATCTCAAACCCAAGAAGATTCTCCGTATCCTTCGCCAGTTGACTTGCTCCTTGTAGAGCCATAGTGACCATGCCAGCTGCTGGATATATGATGGTCTTTTGTACCTGATGATCCTGAATCCATGGATTTTCCGAGATACGGAGGAAACCACGCCAACGAGGTTCATAGGAGATGGCATCGGCGGTAGGAGCACCGATAAGATCCTGCCGAGGGAACTTTCTGAAGCGGTTCGCTTCACCGAGATGAGATTCGTGCCAGTAAGACCTGGTGTGGTTCCATGGATAGGGAGGGAGGTCGGCCAAGCACTTTGGAAGAACTTCGTAGCTACGTTGAACAATGACTTTCTCTATATCGAACTTGTATCCAGACGCCCAAAGCTCGGCCAAAGTCTGCTTCAAAGAAGTTGGGCCATGAGTTTTGTGGCCGAGAGCTGAACGAAAAACGGGTGAGTTGTTTTTCTTGGACTGATTTATGATATCAACAACTGGAGAACGAAGCGTTGAGGTAGGGCTCAACTCTAGAAAGATATCGGGAGAATCTTCAGAAGGGAGGGTTAGCATATTGTTGATCGCAGACATGAACAAGACTGTATGGGTCAGGTTGGAGGCCCAGTACCCCTTATCAAGCTTGCTGCCATCGATAGAATTCCCACTGACTGTAGAAAACATAGTGACGGGCTTCCGGTGCTCGAGTGGGCTCACAAGACCTAGGGCAGACTTATACTCTTTCTCAACCAACGTCATGTCGGTAGAATGGTAAGCGACCTGGACTGGAAGGACGCGGCAGAAGATGCCCTTTGCAGTGAGTTCTTTGTATGCGTACTGGATGTTTTCCCCTCTCCCGGAAAGTGTCACTGATCGAGGGCTGTTAATGCAAGCCACCTGGCATCGGTAAACCTCGGCTTTTGAGCCCTTTGAAACCCCAGGGATATCTTTAGGCTGTAGTCCAGCTACCATCATGGATCCATGAATCGGCGGACATTTAGTCGCCAGGGACGAGGCAGCTACGCCGCGGTAGTAAGCAACCTCCCAGGCTGCCTGTCTTGTCAGAGCACCCGATGCGTATGCTGCTGCGATTTCTCCGGAAGAGTGCCCGACAACATAGCTGGGAGTGATCTGAAATGAGTCAAAAAGATCTACCAAGGCCATCTGAACAGCAGTGGTAGCAGGTTGGGCGATTCTAGCGTCAGATATGCGAGTCCGGGACTGGTCCTGGAGTATCTCCTCAAGGAGGTCAAATTGACTTCCGAGAGCGACTTTCATGTAGTGAGAAGCAGCTTCCATAGCATCACGGAAAACCTTGAAATCTAAAAGATCTTTCCCCATTTGCGCATATTGCGCTCCTTGACCGCAGAAAAGAAAACATATCTTGGGTTGTTTGTTTCTGGAAGTTCGCTTGAATAGGGTATCATTGATATTCTGAAGGTTGGTGATAAGGTCTTGTCGAGACTCGGCGACGACAGCATGTTTCCACTCCAGGCTGGATCGGCGACAACCAAGTGTGTAGGCATAGTTTTGAAGGAAAGCCTCATCGGCTTCCTTTTTTGAATTCAAGTAAGACAGATGGGACTCTAGGATACGGCCAACACCAGACTTTTCGTGCGCTGAATAGAGGAAAAGTTGTGGATCGGAATCTGTCTTGCGAAGGGGCTTCTTCGAAGCTGAGTCGGAGGCCTCGATAGAGTTATGATTACCCTTAAGCCCGCGAGCTGATAGATATCGAGGAGCTTCATCCATGATTACATGAGCGTTTGTGCCTCCGAAGCCGAAGCAGTTGACACTAACGCGGCGTAAACCTGGAAGAGGCCAGTCAAGCATTTTGGTCGGTACCTGGAATTCAAGGTGAGTAAAGATTATTAGTATAATCGTCCAAGTACATACCTTGACTTTCCAGGTTTCGAAGTCGATATCGGGATTGGCTTTGTCGAAATTGATGTTGGGTGGAATTTTGGCATGTTCCAGAGTCAGGACACCTTTGATGAGTCCAGCTACACCAGCAGCGCCTTCAAGATGGCCGATATTGGGTTTGATCGACCCAACAACGATAGGATTATCAACATCGCGAACGGAGCCGAGTGATTCAGAAATGGCTTTGAGCTCACGCCAATCCCCAGCTTTGGTACCTGTGCCGTGACACTCGACATAGGCGGTTTGGTTCAAGTCAAGACCTGCAGATTCGTAGATGGAGTTGATGTTGGCGACTTGTGCTTCCTTACTGGGTAGAGTGATACCTTCAAGAGTCAGTCGTGAGGGGCAAGACAAGGAAACTATTTCACATACCTGTTGTATGACCATCTTGATTGACTTTGGTAGCTCGGATGACTGCGCGAATGGTGTCGTTGTCGCGGAGAGCATCAGAAAGGCGTTTCATAACGACGACGCCGATACCTTCACCCCGACCATATCCATTGGCTCTGGAGTCGAAAGTAAAACACTTGCCATCGGGACTCAGAAAGTTGAGAGCCGTCATTGGCATCATAGTATTCGGGGTAAGAATCATGCCAGCACCAGCGGCAATCGCCTGACAGGTTGTCAGTATCCTCCCATAAACAAATAACCAGGGGAAAACTCACCAGAGATGTCTCTCCTGTTCTCAGACTCTGTGCAGCGAGATGAACAGACACAAGACTGCCACTGCAGCCAGTGTCAATGGTCATGCTGGGACCATGTAAATTGAAGAAGTATGAAATGCGGTTCGCCATTATGGCAATGCCGTTTCCAGTAGCAGCATATTGAGGCTGCCAGTCTGGATCTCTGAGGCATACTTGTTCATAGTCTGTCCAAAGTTAGCAAGCATCTCGGCTAGCAGCTGATGTATCTTATCTTGCCTTTGACAAAAGACCCGACATAGACTGCAGCATCGCTACCGTCAACATCCTCCTTTCGAATGCCAGCTGAATATCTAAAGTTAGTATTGACTTGGTTGGGCTAGCGGAAAGACTGACCATTTTCAAGTGCCTCATATGAGGCCTCAAGAAGGATTCTCTGTTGAGGATCGATAGCTTTGGCATCTTCTGCCGCAACAGAGAAGAACTAGAAGAAGGAGAAAAATTAGGAAAGAATTCTCTTTTTTCATATACAAGTAGAATCAGAAACTCACAGAAGCATCAAATGCGGCAAAGTCGCCTTTGATGAAGTGGGCTCCGCGGAAGGAGATCTAAGAAAGGTGCATGGTTAGCCATGTTTCATTGAGGACCTGGCATGCTGCTTGACTTACGCTACCTTGACGATCACCACCAGGATGATAGTAGCCATCGATGTTTAGACGATCTTTGGGGAATTCGCTCCATTGAGACTCTCCTCGTTCCAAGACTTTCCATAATTCCTCGGGAGAAGAGGCATCGCCGGGGAACCGCAGGCCGATGCCTACGACCGCGATGTCATCCTCCATAGCGTCCAAAAAGGCCACCCAAAAAAAGACAATGAGGGAAGGTATATAGCTTGATCTTTTGTTTGGGTTCTTCGGCGAGTGTTGGGAGAAATTAAAAAGGTCTGGAAAAGAAAGATCTGATCTAAACAGTAAGAAGATTGTTGAGGTTGAAGAGAAGAGAAGGGAAAAGAAGGAAGGGAAGGAAGGGATAAGCTGGGCAGTTGCGTGCTAAATATGGCGAAATATAGAACAGTATCTCTTAAAGTTTGCCAGTGACAAAAGGAGTTCTAAAAGTGCTAGGTCTGTCTATGCCAGTGCCAACAAGTTGAAATATATTGACAGTCCTAACAGTAGGTAGACTAACTGGAGGTGACTTAATTGGCCAGCACTGGCTGGCAGTTCTGCTCTGTTATGAGGCCAGAATAGAACCCACGAGTCTCGTAATTGTTCAATAGAAGAATTAAAACTAAGTACGGGTGTTAAATGTTGTATGACGAGCACGGAGGCTATTCATCCCCTTGTTCAGTGTTGAGATGAGAAAGGGGTCGGGGATATGGATATGGATATGGATATGGATATGATCCCTTCTTTTATTCGCCGTCTTCTTGATCTTTCGCCTGGATAACAGATCTAAATGCAGACAAAAAAAAGCCTCAATGGCTACCTAGCAAGATCTTTAATTAGAATGAATGATCTGACAAGATCGATGCCGTGCCGTCACAACACTGCCACTGCCACTGCCAACAGCTTTTCCATCCCGCGGTCGGCGTGATAACTCCAAGTTTGGCCGACGGCACGGAGTATGACTAAAATACCTTGCAGAGGCAAGAAAACAGAGCAGGGACGGTGCAGGAGGAGTCTAACTGATCAAGATTATATGATTCAAAGGTCAGCTTCTGTCAGAGTCTACGGTGCGTGTATGTATGCAGCTTCAAGATGCTAGGTAGGTTAGGCAGATGAGGAGAACAACCAGTTTGGGTCAAGTAAAAGATTCCTTTGAGACTGGTATGGCGGTCAATGAGAAAGCAGATTGCCAAACTGCTTTTCTAACGGCAACGTGCTTCACTCTAGATGCAGTGTTGGCTGCAATATCCCATTGACTTGTTGAGAGCATCATGGGTTGTTCTTTGAATGAATGATTGATATATAGGTAGGTAGGTAGTCTAAAGTTAATAAAGGCATCAGAAGCTCCTTTCTGACCCACGGTATACGGCTTGGAATGGTTTATGTTGCCCGCCACCACTGCGGCAAAGCTACATGGGACATTTCGTCTCCAGGTGCGGCACTTGAAGTCAGGCTTTTTGATTGAGAAACTCCCGAGCTTGTATTGTCCCAAGAAACACACCCTCCCCGCATTGATCAGAGAGTGAAAGTCCGGCATACAGGAACGGGGCATTGCCCGTAACAAGTCTATCGGACAAAGGCAAACCGAGGCCTGATGAACTCCAACCGCAACCCGCTTTTGTAAATTTACAAAAGTTCACTCATAGGTATCCTACCTAACAGAAGTACCACTTAGATCCAATGTATCGGAAGACCAACACTACCTACCTAAGGATATGCAGAGTAAAAATGTGGACATGTTTCTAGGGTTGAAGCTGGGCCTCGGAACTGCGAACTTTGACAGCTGGAGTCTTGCTACATACTCGGATACGAGCATCTGACAGTTGATATGTAGGTCAGCTCAGTGTATAGCATGACATGACATGACATGACATCCATGACCCTGATTGCGGGGACTTTTGGTCATTGCCTCTTGGGAGCTAAAATTCAGTGGCTTGCTTCATCTCCATCCAAGACGTTTTAACCCCACGGGACGAGCCGCTGCAACATGATAAGGTTAAGGATAGGATATGCAAGAGGAAGAGGAAGAGGAGCCAACCTAAGCCAAGCTTGGTCAGCATATACGAGCGGTAGACTAGGTACTGTACATGCCCTTCGCCAGCTGGTCCCAGACACCCTAGTCGGGCAAGTAAGTACCTTGTCCTTGTACACATGATGCTTGGTGATGTTTCTAAGACGGGAGGCTTTACCGTGTCGCAACGGCTAAATGAAGCATGCAATGCCATGCACGAGGG
>QHHH01000196.1:0-28644 GCA_004367485.1 Fusarium citri
CTTGAAACGATCTGCCCAAGGATTGTTTCACTAAAACGCGAACGCATAAACAGCACAACTTACGACCAACTTCACTTTAATAGTTCGAAACCGAATCCTGTCAGCTTGTTGGTTCCTTCAGCCTGGTTGTGAGCTTCTTAGCGCGTTTCAACCGGGTTCCTGTTTTATTGATCGGAAGATCCATATCAATGCTTCGAGCTTGAGCCAAGACATAAAACATCCCATCTTATAATTGAGCTTGAGCAGCACCTTTCGATCACTGTCGAAAAATCACTCTTTGAAGAGACTATTCTTTTAACCCGTTGATACACACAACACACAACATTCACAATGACTGGACAATCTACACGACGATGGCTACAGCTGTCCTTCCTTCTCATGGCTGGTACCGCTTCAGCAGGATCTCTCAAGCTGGCTGACTTTGAGTCCATCAGCGACAAGTCATTCCCATCAAGCTGTGTTGCAGCATACGACACCCCTCTTGAGAGTTGCACTCCCAACGACTTCACCGGTGGCAAGGCTTGCAGTGCCGCCTGCAAGGACTCAGTGCAACGAGCCCAGGGTTTCATCCAAGCCTCATGTGGCGACGTCTCTACCGACTCGGAATCTCTTCTTAGCCGTGGCCAAAAGGGCAACCTCGTTGCTGTTCTGTGCCGAGATGTCGATGAGCCTCAGTCCAAGCAAGAGACCCAATCCCAGCCTCAATCTGAACCTCAACCTGTGTCCGAGCCCGAGACTCAGCCTCCAGCCACCACAACATCACACTCTGAGTCTGCTACCAAGATCCAGAAGAACGTTCTGCTCGAGACCAGCGTTTCCACCCACGAAAGCAGCTCAAAGGTCAGCTTGGGTGAGCCCTTGTCTGCCGTTGATGAAGACCTCGCTACCAAGAGCACTGGTCTCGTTATCGACACAGAACAACCCACAGGCTCTCTGCCTATCCCTCAGGCTCCCAGCCAGATGCTCACCTCAATGACGAGGTCTGCCGCTCCTAGTCAGACCGCTGAGCCAGCTGATGAGGAGCCTACTCCTACGCCTACTACAGCTGGCGGAGCTGTCCACGCTCCCAGCTTCAACTTTATGTGTGCATCTTTCGCAGTGTCCGCACTTATGTACATGGTCGTCAACTAGAAAGCTACTTCGATACCAATTCAAGACAAGACTAGGATATTTAAGGTGTAGGATTACTGTATTTTAATTAAGCGGAAAAGGTAGAATGCTAGGGGCATCGCAAGATAGACAGCGCCAGCAGTGAGCATCGCATCTCACAATGAGCAACGGACTCGGCCAAATTTAAATCAATACCCGTCAAATCTAGACATTATTTCTGAGCATATCTGAACTTAGTGAAGTCAAGGATGAATGTTTGATGTGCATCAGTAAGCATCTTTATATGGATCAAGTGATTGAGGTTGTCAGTGAACCCGAATAGCTTCAGCTTCACAATGAATGACCCGACCGTCATCACTTCACTCTACCAGTCATGAAAAGATCTCACAAAGTAAGTGGAATAGATTCTACGACGCTTCAAATGATGAAGCTATCACCAAATCATGTATTTGGCCATTTACACCACCTGGTGCGGTTTTACGTCTTGGCGCCTCGATGTGAGAGTTCTTGGTACTTGGCGAGCCTGGGGTGCATCTCTGGGCATCTTGGCTGCACCAAAAATCCAGGGTCTATCAGATCTCCAAGAGATGTCCAAGACCTGGGGGTTGCAACCTCAATTGACGTCGAAAAAGATTGTCGCATTTCCATGAGGACAAAAGACATAGTGCTTCCGTTGTATAGTCATAATATTTCACAGACCGCTATCTGCGGCAAGATATTTCTATTCTTAATGCTGTCTTGACCGACAGAATGCCCCAGAACTAGGCGCAGAAGAGATCGGAGCATTTCTATGATGAGAATAGTGTCTTGTTCCAATATCCTCACTGACGTCAGTCCGACCAAGTAAATGGTCGAATTGAGTGAATTTTTAAGCCTGTGGATAAACTGAAAGAGGAATGCTGCTACTCGAATACAGGCCTGTCATCGTGAGGGATTTCAGGGCCCAACCTAGGTAAGCTTAAACCGCCATCAAACCTGGAAGCTGGACCAGCCACTGGTAGCTCCCGCATTTTGCATGAAAAAAGAATAAGCATAACATTGACCTCGCAGGAACGAACAGGCCTAGCCAGTGCATTTAAGCTTGTCTACGTAAGTTTATAGCCGTTGGGGCCGTTAAATTGGGCCGCCATTATTACTGTATGCATCACCGCCATGTGCGAAAAAGACCAGAGACTCAAAAGGGACAAGGGCGCAGGGAGAACCTAGCACAGTTATGATGGTTGCTAGAAAACTGTTCTCTATGGCTCTTCTCGTGGGGGGTTACCAGCAAGTGATGAGCCTCTGTGAGGTCGGAAGTGTTGATCGCATTGCGGATCACAAAACTCAGATACAAAAAATGACTCGAAAAGACCGAGGTTAGCGCTGCAAACTCGTCATGGAGGAAATGCTACGATGCCAAGGAAAAGTGGCATTGGTTGGAGGATCTTCAGGTGATACTCGAGGAGGGTTCGCCCGCATTTTCTTGTTTACTCGCAGACGGACAAGAAAATGTCGATTCGTATCGACGCTGAGAAGAACAGTGTCCCCACCAGCTTGGACGGGTCAACCAGGGTCTTATCGTGCTGCTTTTACAGAATGTTCTGTAACTCACTGGAAGGAAAGAGACAGATATTGTGACCCTTGATTGCAATGCGATTGCTTTTAGAGTCTATTGATCAGGCGTCGTTGGGCTTGTAATATTGTCCCTACCGGTTTTTGATATAAGACAAGCGTAAAGAATTTGAGGCGTCAAGTGGGACCTGGTGTTATTGGTTTCTAGGCAATGGGAATAAAGTCTGGGCGTTGAACAAGGGAGAAGCATGTAATATGTGATTAGCTGACAAGTAAGACACGGCTTGTTGGGGAGAAAACTGATACCGACCGTTATCGTGGCCAGTTACTCAAGATCCCTTGAACCCTATCAAGATCCGTCAGATATCTGGACGGTACAGAGCTCATAAAGAAGAATATCCAAGATGGCCAATGTTGATATGCCGGTTTCTCCGGCTTGGGTGTTCTTGATAATCTGGATAAAAGCAGGTGCATCAAATGGCCCCCCACTCGAGGCTGTTAGCGTCAATTCAAAGACTGGGGCCCCTGCTCTTCACCTTGATCGTGTGCTGAGAGGTCCAGAGGTGAACAATGACGATCTCTTCGACTTGGACTTGACTTGATCTAGAGTTGTCTCCGGAGACACAAATCTCCAGCCGATGAGGTTAAAAAACCTTAAAAATTGTCATTCTTCTTTTCTGTTTCGTCATTCTTCTCTCAACTGTCTAAACAGACTCTACATCTATCTTTTCAGGGTATCGCCTTGCCAAGAACTTCGTGGCTCGTTGTGGCGTATCATCCCGGTTTTATAGGCGGTGTTGCCCTGTGACGACACTCTCCCGGCCCTGTGCCATTTTCGACTTGCGCCTGCGATCGCCCAGTAGGTCGGTTGACGGGGATTAGTCTAAACGGTTCGCTCTTTCTTTCTTGTCTTGTTGAGAAATTCTTTTTTTCTTTCTTCTTCCAACTACCACTGGATTGGACTAGACCATCACATACACTCCTGAGGTCTTTTGTCTTGTCCTCCTTTGTCGCTCTTTTATCTCGACCGATTCCATCTCGTCGATGCAGCGCTTCTCATCCAGACGAGTGTAAACGATAACTGACCGCGGCGCCGCCGCCGATTTTCGCCCTTCGCGATAACGTTGTTGTGATCGCCTCCGAGATCGCGACACCACCGATCGAGTCTAGATAACGACAAACAAACCGAATATCTTTTGTATACTTAGGTATACCAGTTATCCAAAATGGCTTGGCAACACCTCGATATTACCAAGCCGCACTTGGTGTACATCATTCTTGGCGGCTTCACTTCCCTGTTTATGCTTTGCTCGTCTTTGATCAAGGAGCGCTTGTACATTGGTGAAGCTACGGTTGCTACCCTTTGCGGAGTTATCTTCGGTCCTCATGCCGCCAATCTCATCGACCCGAATTCATGGGGCTCTACTGATATTGTCACGGTCGAGTTCTCCCGAATTGTTCTTGTCGTCCAATGTTTCGCCGTCGGTGTCGAATTGCCCAAGTTCTACATGGAGCGCCATTGGAAGTCCGTTGTCTTCCTTCTAATACCGGTCATGACCTTTGGTTGGCTCATCACAAGTCTTTTCATCTTCTGGATGATCCCGCCACTGGATTGGCTCGACAGTCTCGTTGTAGCTGCCTGTGTTACTGCTACTGATCCCGTTTTGGCTTCATCAGTTGTTGGTAAGGGAAAGTTTGCCAAGCGTGTACCCAAGCATCTTCGAGATTTGTTGTCCGCTGAATCTGGCTGTAACGATGGCATGGCGTTCCCTTTCGTCTACTTGTCTCTTTACCTAATCCAATTCAAGCGAGATGCCCAAGATGTGAGCTTTCACTTTGTTGTTTACGTCATCCTGTACGAGTGTATCGTCGGTGCCATCTACGGATTTGCTATTGGCTATATCGCCCGCCACGGTATCAGGTTCGCTGAGAAGCGCGACCTCATCGACCGAGAGAGTTTCCTGGTCTTCTACTTCGTTGTTGCGCTCTGGTGCGCCGGCTCAGGTAGTATCTTGGGTATGGACGACTTGCTGGTCGGTTTCGCTGCAGGAGTTGGCTTCTCAAACGACGGATGGTTTGGTGAGAAGACTGAAGAATCGCACGTTTCCAACGTTATCGATCTTTTGCTTAACTTGACTTATTTCGTCTACTTTGGAACGATTATCCCATGGGAGCAATTCAACAACGGCGCTTTTGGTCTGGTCGCCTGGCGCCTGGTGGTTATTGCCATCTTTGTGCTTTTGTTCCGCCGAATTCCTATCATGTTGGCTCTGAAACCACTTATACCGGACGTCAAAACATGGCGTGAGGCCTTGTTCGCTGGCCATTTTGGTCCAATTGGTGTAGGCGCCATCTTTGTCGCTATCTTGGCCCGAGCCGAGCTTGAACACGAGGAGCCAGTACCTTTGGCTCAACTGCCACCCGAGAATACTGAACACTATGAGCTCATTTATCTCGTGTGGCCTATAGTGTGCTTTATGGTCGTCACTTCAATCCTGGTTCATGGATCTTCCATCGCTGTCTTCACCCTTGGAAAACGTATTAACACCCTGAGTTTGACAATGTCCTACACAGCTGCTCCTGAAGACGGCCCAACTTGGATGAACCGGTTGCCCCGAATCTCATCTCAGTCTAGGTCTCAGGCGAGGTCCATGTCAGAGGCATCTATCGACGAAGAAAAGGGCCCTCAGTTCCCTCCCGATGCTGCCATCCCGGCCAACAACCCCTACAGTCACTTGTTGCGCAGGCAGAATGATGGAAGTGGAAGCCGCTCGCCTTCTGTTGTCTCCCGGAGACGTAAGAACAAGAACTGGGATGACAACGGCCCGGGCGGCCCCGTTGCCCAGTCTGCCATCTTTCCCCAACGCCAACCTTCGACCCTCATGTCTCCTACCGAACCATATGAGCAAGACGATTCTCCTTCGCAAGATAACACTGAATCGACTCTGGCCGCCGACGATAGCTCCAAGGAAAAGAACTCTGACAGAATTGAACAGGCAGGGGAGAGCCCTGCTGGTAGCAGTGGCCAGAAGACACCACCTAAGCCTGTGAACATCTATGAAGAGGGTCATGAAATGATATTCGAGAACCAGCAAGGAGACGTACTTGATGTCGAGCCCGCACCTGACTCCCATAAGGAAGACGAGAGCCACGTCCCTATTACAGCCGTCAAACCAGGCCATGATAAGCTTTGGACCATGGCCGGCTTCAAGAAGAGAGTGGGCGAAGTCTACAATTTTGAAATGGAGAAACGTAAAGAAAAGGGCCAGGATCGACGACACGAGCCAGCCAGAGCCTATCAGTTTGGAAACACGGTAAGTCAAGCCCCAAAAACTTTTGCTGAATATTCAATCCTAACAACTCACAGATTATTGTTGAAGATGCGGATGGTGAAGTTGTTAAGACCTATGAGTTGCCTACGACCAAGGGCGAGAGCTCCCAAGCTGGTCCTAGCACATCTGATGCGCCGCCAGCTCCTAAACGTGCCTGGTCTAACCTTGGAGGCGTATTCGGAGGTCATAACGCAACCGAGCAGACTAGGAAGACGTCCGTTGCAGAGACTCAAGCTGCTGACGACAAGGCTATTCGCTTCACGATTGGTGGTGTTGGTCAGCGTATGACCAAGGAGGACTTCATTCGAGAAGTGCAAAAATTGGATTCACGAACAAGAAAGGAGGTCGTAGAGCAGTCAGATGCTTCCCATGCCGTCAAGAAGGTTGCCAAGCAGGATCTTCCTCCTGAGACAGCTGTCAAGGCCGCCAAGGCCGCTGAGCATCACGCTCCCCCAAAACAAAAGGAGCGGACCCAACCATCTGCGGCTGCTCCAGCAAGCCCGGCCAAGCCATCTGAAGAAATGGGCGAGACAGCCGTCGAGCGTAAGCGCCGCCTAGCAGTGCTATCGAACCAAGAAGAGGAGGAAAGTAAGGATATTGGCGAGACGCCAGCCGAGAGGCGACGCAGAGAAGCTGCGTTGGGTGTTGGTAACGGTGACGATAGCGACGATGAGGGAACAGAGAGAGTGCCACCCAACCGCCGAGGCATTACGTTTGCCGAGTCGACGAGACCTGGTAGAGGAAGAACTGGGAAATAGTGCATGACTGTGTACATTGGAGCGGGTATTGTTTGCATATGATGATAATAATCCAGTATGAGTATTGATTATACGGGAAAAGATAATGGGCATGGTGCATTATGTAGCGTACGGCATACAAAAATCAAGTCATAATTCGAATGAAATAGATTGAGATTCCCAATATATACGTTGTACAAACTGCTCAATGTCTTCAGACCATGGTAGCATATGTCCTATACGATACTGGCCGAAACATCACGACCTCATGTTAGTCCATGCTGGAAGAAGACTTAGAGGCAGCGACATGTGAGAAGTCACGTGTGCGGCTGTATCCTCCAGGGGTATCGGGTTCATTCCATCTTGTCTTATTAGTCTTTATTTTGCATTAATTTACGCCATTTACTGGTACTAAAGATGCGCATTCCACAACTATCTTCTGTATGAATTGTTGCCAAGATATTTGACTTCTGACCCCCAAACCCCCAAACCCCCACCTTCCATATCGAGAGACTCAATGGACAGTAATGATGGCCAAAGTGACTCGCCGCTCTCAATAACCTCCAATGTCGCGGGTATCTTAACCTTCGTCGTTGCCATTGCCGCAGCATTCTACGCACGTCTCACGTATCTCCGGAATAGCGACGACGAGTTCTTCCGCGTCAAGACGTCTTTGTCGTGGTATAAGACAGAATCCACATGGCTGGCAGATCTTGTAACAGCTATCAATGCCCAGCATGAAGGTTTTCACACACACCAGCCCGAATACCAGATGTATACGTTTGTCATGGATGACCTGTTGAATCTCGAACAGCGCCTGCTTGACATTGTTGCTGAGACGGAGGCCAAAGCGAGCATGAGCGACAATGGTGAAAGCTGGACACTCATGCCGCGGAGTTGGAACGGCCGTACAACGGTAGCGATGGCTTGGCTGCGGGTCCGAACCAAAGCTTTGGAACTAGTACGGCAGCGTGAAGGTTTGACGGCGAGGGTGCAATTCATGCAGATGAGTATGATCTCCTCTCGACTGCGAGATCTAGAATCGAGAACGAAGTGGCGGGAAATGAAGATGGATGAGAGTTCGCGCAAGCTTGAGTCTCTGGTAGAAAACCAGAGAGATCGGATTCATCGGCTGGAAGATCTTGTGAGACGATGGACACGGCGGGATCATTCTGGTCTTTCGCGGGCTGAGACGTTGGCAGGTCTTGAGATTGGGAGCTCAGAACCGACCAAGATAGTTGAAGATGACGAGTTGGCCACGCCAAGAGGGTCAGAGAATGCGACTCTATCCAGGAGGTCAAGCAAACATTGACACCTTTTATCTGAACCCGTACCCGTTCTTGTAGGCGTATGCGACTGCAATACAGAGACTTGGGAAGGCCCAAAGGATATCCATTTCGACCACAGACCAAACCCACAAACAGCCGATAGGAGGTGCTTGCTTCATGACCGCGACGTATCCGTAGCTGTTACTGATGTGGATGAGATAGCAGCCGCCTAGAGTGCTCGCAACGAAGAAGATGACTTGGCGAACAGGCTCCTGGTAGTCTTGGGGGACGAGGGGAATAAACTTCTTTTGCGAATAATGCGGGTGGAGGACGTAGAAGAGACCGATGAATACTGTAGTCACCACCGTGTCAGTGATAGTCGCAACCAAGATAGCTGGGAACTTACAGAGCCAGGCCGTGAGAGTTCGCTGGACGACTATGACCCAATCAATGTCCATAGCATACTGCTGCTGCACAAGTACATCGAACGTAAAGTGGAGCGTAGCAATAATGCCAGTCCATAGCAATGTCTCAAAGATACGTTCTGTTCGGGGCGACAAGAGGGGACCTTCGCCATCAAGCTCGCGCTGTCTACGATCAGCTTCAGCAAAGAGGTCTTTGCCCTTTGCGAGATCGACGAGAGTCTCCTTATTTGGGCCAGAGCGATCGGGCTGCTCAAGCTTAATATCCTTAACGGACTTTTCTTTGCGTTGGCGCGCCATGATTGGGTAGAGATCGAGTGGATGATGTCGTGGTTGAAGCTGGAAGTCAATTTAGCTGAGCTGAGCTGAGCTGTTCCTGAAAGACAACGTCAACAGGTTACTTGAACAGGTTTAGCGCATTCCATACAAATGGAAGCCGAAGCGTCGGGCCCTGCCGCTCTGCAGGCGATTTCTGTATGGCTTAAGAGCTGCAAAGGCGGGGCTTGTTCAGCTCTAGGAGCTTCTGAGGCGGTGAACCGTTGGTCAACTTTACAGAAGGTACGGCTCTTTACTGGAGGTCTCATGGGGGGTTGCCTTAGCGATTGGCATTTGCGCCCTCGTGAGCTCCTGCCCCTCCATATCCAAGTTTCACTTGTTGTTGCCGCGTCTCGTGCCACATTTTGTCTCAGCCATCACACATCTTGTTTACGAACCGGGTCACAATCCAGCTTCTCAGAGGGGTTGAAGTCCCTCTTATAACAGTGCAATTGATCGCAGCGCGGCTTTCCAGCTCTACTAACAGCTATTATAGACATTGCGCTGCTCCAGCCGAACTACCCATACCGCCCGTCGCAATACGAACCGCATCGCAATATTGTCTCCGAAACCGCCGCCGATATGAACGTTCTTCACATTTTCGCAGGTCTCGCCGTCGTGGTGCCGGGTCTGTACATGTTTACAGCGACCCAGGCCCAGTCGGCCATCAAGAACAAGCGCATCTGTCTCTTGATCGCACACCCCGATGACGAAGCCATGTTCTTCTCGCCGACCGTCCTCGCCCTCACAAAGCCCGAGAACGGAAACCACGTCAAGATTCTATGCTTGAGCACTGGTATGAGCCGACTGCAACGACCCGTGCTTTGCAATCGCATCATGAAGATGATGCGACTATACAAAATTGGTTGAAAGCAGTTTTGGCTGATGGTGATTTTTTGGCGTGTTATAGGAGATGCCGACGGGCTAGGAGACGTTCGCAAGCAAGAGCTGGTCAAGAGCGGTTTGGCGCTGGGACTGCAAAGCGAGGATGATGTCTTCGTCGTGGACAACCCGTACGTTGACTGCCTTGCAACCGATTATTACTATTCAAGAAGCTGACGGAATATCTTACTTATAGCACTGACTTCCCCGACTCCATGACGAGAATGTGGGACAAGAACCTGATCGCTCGTCTACTAGGAAGCACTTTTGCGCCCAAATTCGGTCACGAGCGCAAGAACAATCTCAAGCCCTCGGCTAACATTGACATCCTCGTCACTTTTGACAGCAACGGCGTATCTTCCCACCCTAACCATATCTCCCTGTACCTCGGTGCTCGATCCTTCATCCAGGCTCTTACCTCGACCGAGTCGGAGTGGCCAAGCCCCGTCGATCTATATACCCTCACCTCTGTGGGTATCGTGCGCAAGTACTCGGCTTTCATGGACTTCATCCCTACACTACTGTCATCCCTTGGATTCAACAACCAGGATAAGGAGCGCCCTGAAGGTCTGGTATTCATGAATCAGCTTGTTGGCCGAGGCGCATACGGCACCGCCTGGAGTGCCATGACCCAGGCGCACAGGAGCCAGATGGTCTGGTTCCGCTACGGCTGGATTACCCTCAGCCGCTACATGACCATCAACGACCTACGTCTTGAAAAGGTCAAGGCGCAGTAATCAAAATGGAGTACAAAGGAACCGCATGGCCAGGGGAGTTTGGAAACTATCTTGAACATTTGTTACTATTTGTACGACATCGGCGTACGTTTTGCTTTTATACCTTGCTTGCATCTGAACAGGAATCAACGAGAAGACGGAGGATTTTTCTATTCGATACAATTAACGGGCAGAGAGTCTGGTTACACGCAGCATGAATATGAGAATTAAAGATGTATTGTAAGAATTATTGCCCAGCAGGCTCTATGGTCCTGTCTACCCGAACGCCTTGATAAACATAACTCATTAGGTCGACGTGATGGCCTTCTTCTGCATAACCTGCTTGAACACTTGCAGTGCCGTCTCCGGCTCTGTCGTGTTGTTAGTTGAAGATATCTGACGTGGTGGGAAACGGGCACTTACGATAGTATGGCACTGAATGGCCAGCTCCCCAAACCTTCAGGAAGGATAGGTTGTCGACCGTCTTGTACCGACCGCGAGGCTTTCCATCAACCTCGTAGTTGATGAAATTTGCTGCTACGTATTCCTTCTGGCCAGGCCACTCAAGCGCATAAGACGCCCAGAGGACACCCTCCCAGTTGCAGATCCAATCAGTATCACCAGCCCAGATGAGAGTGTTGATACCACGCTTTACAACATCAGCCAAAGGCCCGACGTAAGAACGCGAACCTGTACCTATGTTAGCATTAATCCCGTTGTCATTCCCAGGGGTACTCACCATCTCCCGTTTTCGCCATGTTTGCGTAAACTGTGTCACTACACTCGGTAAACGGGGTGTTGGCACCAATCGCATCCATGACCTCGGCTCTTGTGATGTATTCAAGGAAGGTGTCTGGCGGGTCAACGTCGCTTTGTCCGATGCGTACATCGTAGACATTGAAGTCGGTACCGCTGGCGATAACGAGGTTGGTGAACATTTGTGTGTTGCATGCCTCATCAGCCTTTGCACACTCTTCATCTTGTCCTTCGAGTTCGGTACATTTCTCTATGAGAGGGAGGCAGTACTTGTAGTATGAGTCGAGAGCAGTCCTCATCTTCTTATCTGTGAGGATCTTCTTGTAAGGGTTACGGTTTGCGTATGTGGCATATGACTTGAATTGTCTCTTGGGTTCGATCCAGCCGTTGTTGATGCCCAGCGCAACCATATCGATCTTGTGGCCATCGACATCGCCCTTCTTGATCCTGTCATTCTGCTTGAGGAAGTAATCGGCGAACTCAGGACCATAGTGTCCACCGTATGACTGAGTGAAGAGACCGAACTCTCGTGTCTTGTACTTCGGGAATTTATCCAAGAAGACCTGCATGAACTTCCAGATATAGGGAGCTGCTTGGGCTGTTGAGTTGACGTCCTCGGTACCAGTGCTGAAGCCAGTGCCGATGGGCTGGTCGATGTAGAGCATGTTTGCGTACTCGTTCCAAGAATGAGGGTTCAGGGTTGGCTCAGTATCGTTGCCGACGAAATGGCATGGTCCATGTTCAGTGAAGAGACCGACCATGGAGGAACATCCAGGACCACCATTTAGCCAGATGGCAAGGGGCGCATCCTCTGGTTTGTTACGGGCCTCGAAGAACCAGAACCACATGCTATGGTTCTTTCCTGTACCTCGTTATCAGGCCATGGTCTCGATGATCTAGGGGTGAGTTTACATACCGACATTCAAATAACCAGAGTGCTGATCAACTCCAGGTGTAGTCTCGCAGATTCCAGAGTTACTGACATATTCAAGCTTGGTGTTAGTGGCAGCATGCTTGAAGACCGTGAGACCGTGACGTTCCAATGTTCGGAATCTTGGGCTATCAGGAGTAAGACCACCCCAAGCATTGACTGAGCCGATGAGGCCCAAGACAGCCGCCGAGATAAAAGAGAAACGCATCGTGAGAGGTTGGCTTGATGGTGTAAAGTCGACACTCCTACAGGCCAAAAAGGAAACCAAGTATACTATGGACAACGCGTTATGGCATTCTATTTATAAATGATCCTTCGTTCCTTCCGTTTTCTCGCATTGTGGAACTATCCTGGTTACCTCAACCTTCATATCCAAGAACCCACGTTCTACAGCAAGCATTGATGCGTTGAACAACCATGCGCCGTCAATAAGAGGTTAGCCTGTTTCGAGATGTTCCAAACAGAGAGTGACGTGAACCCAGATGGGAAAGCGCGCTTGGATTGAAATGGTCCAAGTTGCTGCTTCAGAATCCGGTGAAACATTTCTTCTCCCTAATAAACATCCATTTTGGTGTTGCCGTAGGATTCAATGGATTCAATCGGGAATGATGATCGACAGGGGATTTTCTGATTGGAATTCCACCCTGATTGTAAAACAAGCATCTACCAAAGCGCGCGGTTCTTCCTTCAATCATCGATGGCTTAGAACCACAATTACAGCGATTCGCATCTAGGTCCTTGTTGGTGCTTGTGGAGTCATTAACCAGCTGGGACGATATAACGAACCATCCACTTATAAAGAATAAAAGCAAGCAGGCTTGACCTCGGTATTTATACCTGATACCGTATATAATCATTGACTTCTATATTCCATATCAGCGATCCTGCATAGACTCGCATTGCATTTCAACCAACAGACTTCAGCTCTCACAACATCGGACGATATACATATCTAAAGTCAGTTTAATGAAAGACACGTTCTAATCAACTAGCCATCCAAGTTAATACCTAAAAGTCCATAGGATCAATTTCTCTTTCATAGATTTCACTATTGAGTTGTTAATGGCCCAAGTGTCTAATAGATAACCCAGAACAGTTGTCAATAAGCCATTCATCTCACCATTACACTATTTCCCCTCTCCTGCAAGCCATGAATTCACTTTCCTCACATCTCCAACTCTGTCCTTTAGACATATTATCAGGTCAAAATGTTCTCAGGTGACCTCGCCTACGTCCGCTCGTTTACGCCGTACAAACCTCAAAATGTCATATCGATTCCACTGCGCAGCATGAAATCGCCTCCAACAAGTCCAGTTGACACCGAGAACAAAGACATTGGGGGGAAACTTGACGAGCGATTGCCGTGCCCGCGAATTTACTTGACAAGAGCGCAAAAAACGACATAACGTCAAGTCTCAAAAGTCAATTCTTTTCAGCTCAGACGATACCAGTTATGCAGATCCTTCGCCCTTCGTCCGATCTCGTCTCAGCGTCAGACATTTTCCACAAACACAAGTTACGTTCCAGCCGATCGTTCATCCCATGTTGCACAGGACGACACAAGCCTTTCGTTTCACTGCACACCGCCGGATATTAAACAGTTATGACCGAGCGACGGGGTGGGTTCATGTCTGGGTGTGGCGGACACGATTTATGAATTTATGGCAACTCAAACCGAGATTGTCTTTCATCTCTACTAAGTTAGAAAACATCAGTCTAAAGCAAAGTCATTTCATTCATACCTAATTAACGTTCCCAAAATCTATGGTATATCCTTCTTGTAGTACACATAACACCATATAACCAACAAAAATCCCAAGAGCTCGCCATGTCTCTACTTAGAAATGTACACTGCGCTTCTTTTGTACCTTCTTCCGCTTATCCTCGTCCTTGCGACTGCTGAAGAAACCACTGACGCTCGCCGCTGCAGGTCCTGCATAAGGTGCTGCTCCTTGCAATAGACCACCTAGACCATGACGCTTCTTTCCGCCTTCACTAGGACCGGGTTGAGCTTGTGCAGGCGGCGGTGAAAAGGTTGGCTGTGGTTGACCGTTGGGCGCTGGTCCGCTGCTGCTGGGCCTTGCGGGCAATGCGCCTGAGGCAAAATGAGGTCGAGGGGGCAATGGTGGTGATGGGTGGCCATTGTTTGTGCTTGTGCTTGGTTGGTTCTGAAAATCTTGACCGGCCATGCCGAATTCCCGACGTAATCTCTCCGTCTCCTGTTCAACCTCAGCTTCTCGTTTGCGACGTTCCTGTTCCTCAGTCTCCAACATCTGCTGGATCCTCTTGCGCTCTTCCTCCTCTGCTTGCTCACGTTCCAATCTTTTCCGCTCTTCCTCTGCTACCATGGCCTGCAAGCGTTTTGTTTCAGCGTCAATTTCAGCCTGACGCTGGGCGTTATTGTTTGATGGTTGCGCCGCGGCTTGAGCGCGAGGGGGTGACGATGGTCGGTTGTTGTTCAAGGCTCCGGCCATTGCTGGGCCGCCAGAGGAGTTTGCTGGTGGGCGAGAGTTCTGGCGACGTCGGCCATTTGAGGCAAGGATGTGGAAAGGATCTTGGCTCGGGCTCAGGTAGAGATCCTTGATGGTTTCGGCACTCATGAGAAGAGCGATTTCAAGACCTCTTCGGTCCTCAATCTCAACTCGAGCCATGTTGGGCTCGTATATGGTCAACGTCGAGTCGTGCTTCGCCCGGAAGAAGGCCACGGTGATATCAGGCTCCTTGCTCTTCTTGCCGCCCACATTCCTGCCAGTCATATAGCATGTCATATCCTTGCTCAAGCGCCCATCTCGTTTCCAGCGAAACACCACCTTGGGAACCAACTCGGCGAGAGATGGCCGGTCTTCCTGATCGATCTGGCTGGAACTGGGCAACTTGAACGACCTTTCTGGCAGTTCAAACTCCCAAGTGTCCGTCTTCCCCCAACTACCCTGATGCTGTTTGACAGCGATATCCTGGTCTGGGTTGTACAGCGAGACCGCAAAGTTGTCCGGTATGATAGGAGTTTTGGGTGGTGGGTTGCCGTTTTGCGCCCGGATTTCGGCAGCAGATAGAGTGGGCGATACCCATTCAGGCTTGACGCCTACCTCGGCATATATCACAGAGTTGTTCTGCGAGTCGAATATGCCAAGCGCATACTGGCCATTGGCGTCGGAGGGAGACGGTCGCTTCACGAGGTATTCAGGGCTCGGGTCTGATCCATTATGTGTAAAGTAAAGAATACTATTGAGTGGGTTTTCTGAAGAGGCTTTGAATCGGTAGGTCGGGAGGTTTTCGTCCAGCATCTTGTCTACTTCGTTCCTCGTCTAGAACTTGAGTCGCAATTCAATGTTGTTTGTTTGGTGTCGCAGAGTTAATTCGCAGAATGACGTAGTGATCTATCCAGTCGTAACACACACGCGCAACGAGAGTTTGTGATCGAAACGGTATGTCGCAAATGAAACGAGAAGCCTTCAAAGTAACGAGAGTAGAAAACAAGTCGTACTAATACTCGAATAGGTTGTTGAAAGAAAAAGCCTTGCAGCCCAAACAATTGCGCGGCAGGCTGAGACTTGGAAGGCGGGGCAGTTTTTGAAGCAGGGAAGTCCTCAGTTCGAATGCGATCCAATGCAGCTTGTGACTGATTTAGGATGGTCACAGGGTCAAGAGAAACTTGGCTGACGAAAGACCTTTTGAAGAGCTGAGAAAAGAATAGATAAATATAGAGAAGAACAGAGAGACCATCTAAAAACATTCCTCTATTTGATTCACTTGATCCTTATTTCCGTTACGTACCGAACGTGGCCAAACGCCACACCCGACTCGACTTCTCTATTTAGAGAGGCTGTGCAGTTGCTATTCTCGTCCTGTTCCTTGTCATGTCGAGTTATCGGATCGTGATAGTCCGATGAGAAGCCTCAAATGATCGTCTTCCAATGGCGACTCTGCCAATGAGTGGCGTTCAAGATATTAAGCATCTTTAACCTCCTTGTCAACGCGCGTCCAATGACAAACAACCTGTTTGAGCCTCGCAACTGCGTCACCTTCAGGGCGCATTAATGTTTCCATCAGGTACCCGTACCAGTGAACGATAACTGATTACCCTGCATCAAGGTATTGGGTTAGCAAGAGCACAAGTGACATAACAAGGGCGCTCCATGTAAATCTAGGTTCAGTGTCCAGCTTGGAGAATATCCTTTTTGTTATGTAGCTATATACTTCAGAAGTAGAAATCTGTCTTGACTGTTCTAGAGAACCAAAACTCATCGTCATTTTATCTCTCTCTGTCTCTACCAACAATACACCAATGCAAAAGACACAGATGTGTAAAGTGTGTCTCGTTTTGTGAGACTTTGTAACCCCGACCAAAAATGTGTACATGATCCCGTTAACGCCTTGTAACCCAATGCCAATGCAGTGCTGTTCCCCTCATAACGCCTTCTCGTGAATCTCATATCATAGTCTATGCTCGAAGAGACCTTGTTCGTCGCCATCTTCGCTCGGTTGCAGACGCATCCAAACTTGGCTTTTCGCATTCGACACCGTCATTCTGCTGGGAACGCATGTCCATAGGGAGCCAACGACGCAATGATTGCTGCTGTGTGTTTGCGCCCGCTTATTTGTGCAGAGCCCAATGTCGGTCTAAATCCCAAGCATAGTCCAATGCGCTCATCATCATGTATTCCCGTATCATAACGCTCTTACAGCCCTCATCTGTCGGGCTCAATCCGAAAGTATTCGCGAAACAAATGATGGACCAGTTATCCCTCCATTTCAACGCGCGGGCGTGCAAGCCCGTTCCTTCAACACGACTGTCCGCTTCACGCCATTGCGCTATGCGGGAGGCGCATTGTTTGTTGTATTCTGTGTATTGTTTTGTGTAGTTTCTTGTGTAGGATTCTGTTCTTCGTCTGTTGCGGGAGGTCCTCTGCGCGGTCGTCGTCTTCGGCGTCGATTTTGTAGGCGTGGTCGGCAGCATGGATACCAACAGCAGAAGAAACAGGCAACCACCAAGCCGATGGCCAGGCCGATCAGAAAGCCGCGCATGATTTTCTCTCCATTAGAGCCTCCCTTAGCGATGCCCATAAACTTCTCGCGAAACAAATCATCTGCGAATGCATTCGAGGGAACGACGTTTCCGGTGGTGCCGGCTGTTGAGGATTGGTCGCTTTCTGGCGACGAGGCATGCTCGCCGCGTGAAATAAGATGCCATGAGGGTGGTATAGGCATTGTGCGAAGCCGGGTGTGGCAGATAGAAGATGGCTGCCAAACGAATGTGAGAGGCGAAGGGGCGGAAACTGAGTGAGGATTAAGCTTAAATTGTAGCGATCGAAGTAACAAAAGCAGGTTGTGAAACTCGAGACAAGTCCGAAAGATGGACCGGAGCGGAAGTAACGGAGGTGGGATATGTCGGGCTAAATGATCGACAAGATGCGCACCACCGGGGTATTAGATCTGACCGCCGAGATGGTAAAATAATCTGGTCACTTTATGCCGCTTTTGTCAGCTTAAAGGCTATTTGTTTTTGGCGCCTCAAGTCTGGAAGACAATTCCTGCTATCCCCCAAAAGTATTGGGTGTCTTCTTGGCCCGTCAAGATGAGGCAGGTGCCGAGTGACGATGGAAATACGGCCCGTCTTGCGAATGATATCGTCAGTGAAGAAGCGCAAGTGTAGAGTCCGGTGTCTGACTTGTCAACGGAGAAATCAATATAAAACAGAGCCAAGATTCTTGAAGAGAAAAAAAAAAGTCCGGAGGTTGAAGAAAAAGGTGATTGAGAATGGAGACAAACTGGGGGTTGGGGGTTGGAGAAGGCAGCGCAGCGCATGAGAGGAAGGAAACTTGTAAAACCCTCGGACAGAATCGACAAGGATTTTCCCTTTCCCCAAAGCTAATAAGCATCAAGGAAGGCAGGGAGCAGGGAAGATCCCATCTGACTTGCCCGCATCTCTCCGCAACTTTCAGCTACAACATCTCTCCCTCTGTTCCTCCCTTATAGCACCTCCCTCTTTAAGCTAATCTCTTGAACTAACTAACGGTCCAGGTCAATGTCATGTCGAGAGAGACGCCAAGACGTTTACGAATCCCCAACGGCCCAAGCTTCAATGTCACGGATATACAGTTTTTAATCCACCCGATAGGATAGGCTGAACGCCAAGAAATGCATCCATATCAGTACTATCGTTTCCAGTGTTTGCACCAAACTGTGAATGTCGTTTGTGTATAAGCGGTTACCGGCAGGAGAAACTGAGTCATCTCTCGATTTAAGAAACAAAAGCAACTAGTCTCAACTTCAGCTTCACTTTCATGAAGATTCACTTGAATTAATCGTTGATCCTTGAACAAAGCGAAGGCTAAATTCTAATGCCTTGATCGGTCTAGAGGCTATACACGTCATGCCCCCATTGGTTAGACCCGCAATGTGGATGTTCCCCCGCCCCGAACCCGGAAACTGCGGGGTGCTGATAAGGTTGAGGCGGCGTCGGAGAGACTTCCGTTTGGTACAGTAGAGAAAATGAGAATGACTCGGTTAAGCAGGTCCTGTAACAACAACACCATCATAGAATACCGTACACAGAAGAATTGTTCTCTAAAACTTAGGATATCAAAAAAAGTAACTTAAGTACATATCTAAGCTACCATGAGGTGACCAAATTATGTCGACTCTTATGTTCACAGCGACCATCTTCTGACACCCTGACGAGACGACAGAGTAGTCAGACAGACTTATAGAGGCAGCAAAGACGTAGCAGAGAGTAAGAAAAAAACAAAAAAGCAACAATTCTTCTCTGATCGCTATCGATTACCACTATCATCTAGCCATGTCTCTTACTCCAGAGATTACAAAACTGAGCGCTATCTTCACACACTTCCGGGGGCTTCCGCTTTGCCGCTTCTTCCTGTTCTCTCCTCCTCTTCTCCTCTTCCGCTCTCCTCATGCCCTCTTCTAGTTCCTCCTTCTTCCTGCGTCCTTCGAGCCAACTAGTCAAGGTTAGCTATCAATCACAAGATGCTGTTAGATTCAACTCACATGCTCGCGATAGTGAAAATGGTCGACGCAGCAATAACAGAAAACATTTCTGCCATCATCAAGATGCGCGGGTGATCGACCTTGAACGGCCCATTCTTGCTGGGCTGTGACACCTCCTATGCTCGATAACCCGCGAGCACCGCTGCGACCACACCACTTAAACCGAAGAGAACGATCACCAATATTTGCCTTTTGGGTACCTCCGGCACAGACATAATAGACGTTGCGCCAAAGTACAGATACGTAAGGACGTCGTTCATTGCAGTGGCGAAGGTGTCCCGTGTATGGCTAAGGCGTTGAGTACGTAAACCTAAAGATCGTCAGTCTTTATACGTATGATATTTGTAGGCATCACTTACATTCAGTATCCTTCCACCAGCATTTCTTGATGCCCTTGTTTGCACGGACGAGATAAACTGTGGTTACAATGGCAGTAGACAACTCAATGAGCACGATGGGTGTAAGCCACCACCAGCCCCAACTCTTCGGGCGCTTGGTGGCGGGAGAGACTGGCAACAATACATTCGCCTTGAGAAAAACGTAGAACCAAGTGTAGGTTATCAGACTTGCCAGCCACAAATTGGACATTTCCTTTTGCAAATATCCAGTTGGGTCCCACCATCTGTTGCACTCTTCTGGGCTGATTTTGCCTGAGTGAGGTGGTTGTTCTGCCCTCTCTTCCATGCAGAGTATCACGAGTTCGGCTATCTAGGCGCACTGATGGACAGCATCGTCAGTTATTTTTCTTCCACGGAATTAAAGAGCTTGCTTACCATTTCAATAACATAGCATACAACTCTGGTCCAATAAAAGAAATCTATCGAGGTTGACTTGCTCTCCTTTGGTGGCTTTGCTTTGGCGCGCAGATACAGCAGGCTCCAGACGATAAACAAGCAACCTAAGGGCCCGAGGATGCCGGCGAATAATAGAGTGCTGGCCATGATGGATGTATCAACTGAGCTTCATGAGAGATGTTGGAAAGTGCGGCGGCGATGATAAAGCTACGGCAGCGATATTCGTGTGACAATACAATACGTGAAGATGTTGTTGCGTGATGGTTGATGGCAGAGCTAGAAGAGCCTGCCATAACAGAAACATATATCTTCCAAGACCAAGGTCGTTTATGAGAGAAGGTACAATGAAAGAAGAGAATGCAATGAAGAGGGAAGGTCTAACTACTAGGTACTAAGGTAGGNNCAGCGGAATTGCCGTGCTGAGGGAGACGCTGGACACCCTTTTGGCCAAAAGTGCTACTACAGGTAGTTGTAGGATTGACCTTGGATTATATGGTGTAAATGCCCAGTTGTATCAAGTTCAGAACCTCTTATTCTATCTCAAAAACACATCTACTGGCGTGATCGTGCAAGTGTTCATCACTTGGTGCTGCAAAATGTAGGCCTACGTCCAGTCAGGGGTAGCATGAACTGACTCACCAGCTCGTGATACTTAATATTCAAGGATGAGAACGTGTCCCATGTCCCAGATGAATCATTTTTTCGTCTGTGGTTATTCTCGTGCTCAATTCGAAGTTGCGCTGCAGACCGACATGTTTTAACAATATAGACCTTCGATTCTGTGGTCGTTGGAGCTAGTAAGATTTCATATCCGTCCCTGGCTGAAATCAACTTGACGACCTCAGTTTGCGCGTCAGAAGAGAGTCTGAGCTGTCATACCGCAGGAAAGGCTAGACTAGCAACCGCGAAGAGGAGGCATCCGCTGTATCCAGGAGAGACACTTGTGATCATCGACTCAGCCACTACGCCGGGCGGAGTCTGGGCAGAGCGTCGTTCATATACTGACCTTAAGACAAATAGTATGCTAGGTACTTACGAGGATCCAGATTTCCCAATCGACACATGAACTTCTGGCGTGAAGCCAAGGCAGCTCACAGGCAATGTGGTGCATAGTTACTTAAACGGTACGCTCATCACTTCGACTAACATATGGTTTGAACACAAGGTCGAAACAGCAGAGCAGCAAGAATGGGGTAGCATGATCCTGAGTATGAGTGACTGTATTCGGTGGTACAAAGACAGCGTATGATGTTGTATATTTGTATACCACCAAGGGGATCTAAGTGAACTGAATCACTTGAGGTATGTAGTCGACCAGAAACCACTATTATACATAAGCAGTCAGCTCACTTAACATCTTAGAATCCGGAATTAACCCAACATGGCCATCATCCCCTTATGTGACACCTTTCAAGAACTAACTCGAGAAACTTCCGTATACAATGTTTCTAACGTGGTTCTCTCCTTGCGCTTGCGGCGCTGCAGACGGTTATACCAACAAACCATTGCTGGAATATCAAGGTGTTTCGAGCAAAGAAGCTATTACACATATACTCTTTGAAGATGAGCATCGCACAGTGGTTGCCTGAAAGTCGTACGAGCTATCTCCTGGGGCAAGGAAAGTTGCAGCTAGAAGGATGAGAGACAGAATTGCTAAGTTGCTTTATGGTAGATTGGACTAGTACGGTTGTTGACTTGTTTCTTGTCCCTATGTCATCCTTTCTATCACATACGACACGTGCTACAGGTATTGCAATAACCCGTGTTCAGCATGGATGAACTTTAATTAGGCGATCATTTAGCCTGATCCCATTCCATCCTTCCCATTTCCCAATTTGGGGTATGATATTGTATCGAAGAGCTATCTTCCTCTTTAGGCCATATACCCCTGCTTTCTGCCTGCTAGTGATAGGCAGCCAATCCACCTTGGCCATATCGACTTACACGGACGAGTCTATATAAAAAGGCAACTCAATGCTTCAACCATTTCATTATTTTCACTTACAATTCTTCATCTTTATACAAATATTTACTTTCTTAAGCTATACTATTAGAAACAGTCATGTCTGCATCAATTGACCCTGCGGGTGCTTTACCCAACGTCACAACTCGTCAGACTCGCACTTCAACCCGTCAAGCACTTACATCAACTTCTTCACCCCAGAGAGATCAAAGTCCAGACTCAGACTCCAAGAAACCCCCAATCACTCCTCTTCCATCAGACTACTCCAGATGGAGAATTCCTCTTCCTCCTGAAGACCGCGATGCCTTGGTCGCTAAGCATGACTGGCTCACTACTCATACCGTCCCTCTTCCCAAAGATGTCCTTCGCTCTATTTCTCTCGATCCTGTGACATACTTGAATCCTGTGGATGCGACTTATGTCTTTGCACAAGCTGAGGCTGGCACTGCTGTCTGCATCTCGCCTGATGGCATTCTTCTCACCTGCGCCCACTGCGTTGCAGAGAACGCGGGGGAACTTGCGAAAGTCCCTTTCCGTGTTCTCCTATCCGCAAGCGGAAACATGGTCATGGCTCAAATAATATCATGGGATCCAATTCGAGATCTCGCTCTCCTTATCATCGACAAAGCCCAGTCACCCCAAAGACCTTTTCCTTATGCCCGCATTGCATCATCCCCTCCCAAGTTCAACTCCAAACTCTTATGCATAGGCCATCCTGGCTCAGAGGACCTTGAGTCAAGGAAGAAGAAAAAGACCGGGTATGGCACATTGGAGCTCAGCGAAGGTGCATTTCGTGGAATGGGCGAGGATCAGGACCCTCATGACAATAGCAAGATCGGAGCTCTCAAGCACGACTGCTGGACGTATTGGGGACACAGTGGTGCAGGCTTGTTTGACCGAGCTACGGGAAACTTGGTAGGTGTGCACTCAAGTTGGGATGATAAAACGGGTATGAGAAGGGGTGTACCATTGGAAGCGGTGGCAGGGTTTCTTGAAGAGTTCGCGATGAGTAAAGGGGAGGCTTTTGGGAAGAGTTGGCAATGGTATGTTAGGTAAAGCAAAGAGGATATACTACATACAAGATTATGAGAAACGACTGTGATGGAAGCAAGCCAGAGCTGTATTTACTATTCAATCATAAGAGCACATCAATATAAGGTACTTGAAAGCGGTTGTCTTGAATCTTAACTTCAAAAGATTTATGTATCTACGTAGTACTACACATGAGTATTTTTCACAAGCGCCAATATCATGTCCAATTCTCAACAGCTGGCAGCGTATCTCCCATAGGCAAAGTCCACAAGATCCGACTCGTACAAATCCTGGCCATCCTAGCCTTAATACATACACCTGATCCGATCCAACCCGCTCCTTAATTATCAACTCTTCCTCCATGTTCTGTACTGTACTGTGCTTTGCTTTGCTGCGCTGAAATTAAGATGCAAGCCCAAAAATAGAACGACGATGGACATTCCCGCCGTTTGTTGCAGAATAACACCTGGTCGACTTTTCAAACGCCATAACCCGCAATGTCCCCATGATGAAAGATGAAAAATGCTGCACATGAAAGCCGTGGCTTGATCTCTGCTCTCCTCTACCTCGGTGAACGTCCTTCTGACAAAAGCAAATAGCTCTGAGTGAAACTGCCAAAAGGCCGAATCGCTCCAAGCTCCACGACTCGAGGGAGCTTCAGTTGCCCAGCCCGGCAACTCTCTAAAAACCCTTGTCTTCAAACAAGCCTCCTCTTTAGTGACCGAATCATACCAATAATGTGGTTCAGCTCGAGACATACGCAGTAGGCCAGTGCAGCAATTAGCGTTCTGCCCCGTAATAGCTCATGGTTGGTGTTTCAGGTTCACCACCTCAGCTCAGAAACGCCGACCCACTGAAACAAACATCACCAAACGTCATGCAGGCAACCCAACCTGCCTGCCAAATCTTGCCTGCTCCCACTTGCACGACTTCCAAGAAACNNTGCAAGTCTGACGTACAGCATGCATCTCGTGCTCGCCTCTCGATGGTATTCGGGTTTCGGTAGGCGCCGTTCAAAGCCCGTTGCTTGGACTGCAAGACTGATCCACCAAAGCGAGCGACTCCAGGAATAGCTTAGATGATGCCTCCCGGAGGATCGTAACCTGTCGGCGCTCCTCTTGAGGTACTGCCTAGCCCCGCGCTTCCTGGCTCCCCGTCTAATGGTGCGGTCGTCGTTTTTCGAAGCATAAACATAGGTTTCTTGCCTTCTTTATCCAGTTGCTTAAACAGAATCAATGGCTTCTCCTCTAGACCCAGACAACGCTCCTGGTCTCCGTACACGATGTAGAGAGCATATTGGTCCCAAGGGGCGTTGATCTGGTACTTTTTGAGTGCAGCAGGTAGAACCTTGTAGCAAGGGTCCTCCATACTAACGCGGAACGATTTGAAGATTTCGACTGAAGCATTGCTCTGGCTGGGTGTATCAGGTACAGGGGTTTCTCGTCTGCGGGGCGGCCCTTGCGGTGCCTTTTCGCGAGAAGTATAAGCTGCATTGGCGTGACCGTCGTCGTTGAAGGTGGTTCGTGTGGAGGGCGTCGGTGCTTCGCTGCGGTAGGATCGAGAGGCGAGGGTGGTAGCGGGCATGTGGGTCTGGGGGGACGTTGGAGAGGGTATGTTGGGTGAGGGATACGAAGGAGACGATGCGCCTTGGCCCCCTCCGTTCATTGCGGCAAGATGAGAAGACGATAGGACGGCTCGTTCTGCCGCGCTGGAAGGGTCTAGTGCAGTCTCGGCTATTGACCTCTCGTGCGTGGATTGCGTGGGCGATGCGTTCTTAGGTGTAGCTCCAATTAAGATCTTGCGAGTTGAATATTGTCGCTTGACTGAGCCTCCAGATTGACTCGAGCCCGGGGGTGGTGTTGGTGCGGGGGGCGATATGGTAGTTTCGTATCCATACGCTTGCTGGTTTCCGGACAGGTTGGGCAATGGTTGCTGCGCATCCTTGACAAGGCGCAAGGCTGGCAACATATCTTCTCGCAATCGTCTGAAATCGTCCGTCATTCGTCGCAGATCCTGTTCAAGTAGACTCATGCGTTCGTCGCGGAGGCGAAACTGTTCGACCAAATGTTTGATGTCCTTGATAGTTGCGGTAGCATATTGCGCTTCAGCGTCGGCAGCTGCAGGGGTCACGAATTAGAATCACGCCAGTCCACCAAGGAGGGGAAACCGGAAACAACGTACATAGGGGCAGGTAATGGTCGCTCTCGATGGGCACATCTTGAGCCTTTTTGACATCATAAACGCTTTTGAGGATTGTAAGACGATGTCCCACACTGGCGATACCCATGCTTTTAAGATCATCATGCTGTAGCGCAACAAGAGCCTCGCCGACAATCTCATTTTCTGTAACAGTTCAAATATCAGTTATCACTCTCTCAAAGTTGCCGGCATGTTATACGAAGAGGGGGAGGTTGCCATGCCCAGACCAGAGACGTACCTATAAAACGATCGGCATACTGTTGGAGACCGATGGTGCCAATAAAATCAGCACATTCCTCGACTGTCCATTCAGAGATGATGGTTTCTGGGAGACGGTCGGCGCTGCTGCGGTGGCCGTAGGTAGTAGGAGTATGCTCCGCGGACGTAGAGAGCTCAGAGTCTATGGGAGAATGCTCAGAGTTGGTGATGGGAGAGCCCATGCTTCGCTCGTATTCGTCGTCGGCATCGGACTCGGCGTAGGCTGTGCCACCATCAAAGCTCATCATCCTGACGGTTATGAGGGAGTTGGCGCCAACAGCTGAGGAGGTAGGTAAGACGAGAAACTAATTCGGGCGACGATGGTGGTGGTGATGCCGCAAAGAGCAGACGAATGCGCTGGATCGGGCACAGTCGGCTGAAGAGGATGAGGAACGAGGTTTGGAATTTGCCGGTCGGTCGGTCGAATGCTTCGTACTTTCATTCAAGTCGTGATCGGAAGGTCATTAAGAGGAGTCGAGCAAATGGGCGCAATCTGCAGGATGCGAGAGAATGTATCGAATGGCTGAGCTACTAAGTAGCAAGCAGAAGAATTGGCTTAAGGGTCCAGAAATAAATAACCCAAGAGCCGGCCGAAATTCGCATAAAGTGACCAGATTATTTCGTCTCTTATGCTTTGGCGGGCAACTTTTCGATGATGGCTGAAGCAAGGCAACGTAGAAGTAGGAGAAACGAGGATCACAAGAGAATAAGTAGACCCAGATTCGAGGCCGTCGATGCGAACAAAAGGAAAAGTCTGGTGGGAGGTAGCCAGAGGAGAAGAGAGCGGCTGTGGTGGTGATGATGACGGGGTTGTGTTGTGTCTTGGTCTTGGTCAAGCCTGTCTTGCTTTGGTCTTACTCGTGGAAGCGCTTGGGTGTGGAAAGAGGAGGTGCTACCCAAGTTGGGATAGCCTCCACTCACAGTACCAACGACCTGCGGAAAACAGCACCTCTGTTTTTAGGTACCGAGTACATGAGATGACAGGGCTTCAGTCCTTTTTATGGAAGTACTCCGTACCTAGCTCGACTCTTGGCCGTTTTCATAGTGGGCCATGCTGGGCCTTGCTGGACGGCCTGGGAGGGACTTTGAATAACTGATCCTCCACTGAGAACTCGCCTTGGCTCCCGTCCCGCTCCACTGACAGCATCCCCCTGCCGGCGCCCCGGCCAGGCCCTCGCGCACTATTATTATAGGTGCCGCTGCTGTAGCCCGCCCAACCATTCCACTATTCAACCCTCCGATGCATCTCTCAACCGGCCATTGGATGGTTGTTGTTTCTTCAATAAACAAACGGGCAAGTCCATTGACGTCCATAAACCTGAGTCAATGTTGGCTGGCAACACGCGTTTGGAAAAGTCTCAGCATACGGATTTAAAACATTCTGATCCCTGGGAAGCCGCTTGCTGAAATGTATCGAACTCCTAGTCCACTCAATTAACCTCAGTTTGTTTCTCCTTCAAACATCAATAGACTTAAACACCATGGAAATGAGGTATGCAGGGAAGTCTATCAAGACCTGGATGTAAACGTTCATGGTTCAATCGAAAGACAGGACGATGACAGGCATTCTGAGGAAACATTGTTTGTTTGAGGCCGAGCACCGAACATTCCCGCGTATACAGCCATGGATATGGACTCGGAATCATCATCGTGTACGTGTCTCTCGAACAAACAGCGGGCTGTCACGGTATGTAAGATTATAGCCAAGAGATCGGGAACCCACAGCTACAAAACTAGTTGTCATGACCGTTGATGCCAGGGATAATGCACAAGCGAATATATCTGATCATAATTTTGTTTGATTAGTCGAAGTAGAGCTATACTACTTCTTTCTTATATACGTCGTCTAATTATTCTATATGCCATACTCTGCAATCTTAACCTGCATGGTGGTTGCTGAGTCTTCCTCGTGATACCCATTCCAAAGATGGCCCATACCTCAACACGCCTTCAACTCCGTCAACCCGTTTCAAAAACTCTTATAGAAGAGTGTGTGTAAATGCGGCAGCCATATGGCTAGCCACCGAAGAGAATCAAGGACATTAAACGTCGTGCAACGTCGTCTTCCTTTACAGGACGGATCTAGTAATTGCATAAACGCCACTCAGGAAACTCCTGAGCACATAGGTGAATTAAAAAGCATGTGGTCAAACACCAGGAACAAAAATTTGATTAGGGCCACCATATTAGCGGAGGGGGACCTTGGAATCCTGGACGCCGTGTCGGACAACGTCCTCTAGGCGCCAGCGAGGGGCCTTGAGGGGAATTCGGTTGTCCTTCCTCCATTCGGCCTCGTGCTCGGGTGAAACACCTTCCGGCAGAGGGTCCAGTCCACCAGCTACACCAGTAGAAAACTTGATCTGAAGAATGTCGCCAACCTCGTCACATGCCGCCAACAGACGATCCAGATCCTCCTTGTTGTGGGCAGCAGAAACACAGAAACGGGCTCGAGAGCTAATGAGGGGGGTAGCAGGGTAACCGACAACGACAACGGAGATCTTTCGTCGAAGCATCTCATGACTGAAGGCGGGAAGCTTGGCAGGATGGTAGAGCATGACAGGAATGATGGGAGAGTCATCGTGGCCGTAGACGATGAGACCAAGACGCTTAAGTCCGAGGCGCAGATATCGGGAGTTGAAGGCAATACGCTGCAGACGCTCCTCACCTTGACCAGGGCACAGCTCGCCAGTGATGAGTTTCAGAGAAGCCAGAATTTGCATGAGGACACAAGGAGCGGGTGTCTCGCCGTACTGGGTAGCGGCGTTGGTGCTCTTGAGCTTGTCAATGATGTGCTTGTCAGCTGCGACGTAACCACCGTTGGCGCCAAAGGATTTTGTCAGAGTTCCCATAAGAATATCAACCTCTGCAGGATCGATGCCAAAGTAGTCACAGACACCACGACCGCGGGGACCGAGAGCACCAACGGAGTGGGCCTCATCGACAAAGAGATAGAACTTGTACTTGTGCTTCAGCTCGAGAATTCCGGGAAGATCACACATGGTTCCCTCCATAGAGTAGAGACCTTCAACAACGACAAGAATCTTCTTCCAGGGGCGGTGGGTGCGGGGTTGACCTTGAGAGATAGCCTCACGAACAACACGCTCGAGATCGGCCATATCGTTATGCTTGAAAGACTGGATGA
This sequence comes from Fusarium citri, assembly GCA_004367485.1. Lineage (NCBI taxonomy): Eukaryota > Fungi > Ascomycota > Sordariomycetes > Hypocreales > Nectriaceae > Fusarium > Fusarium citri. The sequence goes on from QHHH01000196.1 coordinate 28,417, forward strand.
CAGCACCGGAAAGACGAGCACCAACACGGATAGAAGCGTGGTTGAGCTCATCAGAGATGATCAGACAACCCTTGGAGACAATGGCGGGGAAAGAGCTGGAGTTTGTAACATAACCCATAGAGAAGACCATTGAAGCAGGCTTTCCGACGAACTCGGCAACCTCACGCTCAACCTCGAGAGCAAGATCGGAGGTACCAGCAGCGCCGCGAGGGCTGCAGAAGCTGATGC